>JAAAWM010010882.1:0-53860 GCA_036873465.1 Thinopyrum obtusiflorum | reverse complement strand
AGGGGAGGCCACAGCAGGGCGCGGGGTGGCCTGAGCTCACCGGAGACGAGCTCACAGCGGCGGCCGGAGTTCGGGCCCGAACGGATCGTGTGCTAGAGATCACGGGAGCACGAGATGGTGGTCGCGTTCGGATTCTGGGAAGATTCTGAGCTCGACGCGGTGCACAGGCGGGGCTTGCAGGGGCTAGGGATGCGGTGGCGATGACAACCGACGGCGACCGGAGTAACGCGACGGCGAACTGCTGGTTCGAGCTCGAAATCAAAGCAAAACAGAAGGGGGTTGGGTGCGTATGCTCACCACGAGCTCGAAGCGGCAGTCGATGGAGTCGGGGAGGCACCGGAGCGGCGACATTCGGAGAAAAAAAATGGCGATGGCCGTGGCGGAGGGGATCGGCTCGTTCCCGGCGAGGCGGTGATCCCCAGCTCGAGCTGCTTCTCGATGTCGGCGTAGGTGACGACGAGGGTCCTCCTGGTCATCCTCACGAGGCGCGGGGTGGCCGGTGGCCATGGCAACGGCGAGGTGCGGCGGCGGCTTCTGCTCGGGAGAGCGAGATCGGAGGGGGAGAGGGCAGAGGGAGGAAAAAAATGGGGGTGCTAGGGTTCGACGCAGCGCGGGGAGGATCCTTATCCACCGCGGGAAGACGGCAGATGAGCGACGCGTGCGGCGTCGGCGATCACAGCGGCTCCGGCGTCGACACGAGGAGAGAGGAAGGAGATGACCGGGGAGATGGGCTGGGCTGGAGCTATTTGCTAGCTGGGCCAAAAGTGCACCGAAGGGTTTAGTTATTTACTGCTCCAGAAAACCCAAAATGAGCTACTGTTGCAATTAGAAGAGCTAGCAAATGATTTTTGCTGTGAGTGAAACTTTGTACAAAATTATGGCCCAATTTTGTCAATTGGCACAAAAAGTTTGGGGCTTAAAAGAAGAAGGTTAGACATTTTGGAAAATGAGAAAAGCCAAAAATAATTGTTGCTGGACCTCTAATTATTTCCCAGAGGCAATTTGGTGACTCCAAAATTATTGGTTTCAATTTTATAATTGCCCTGAGATTATTTGCAACATTATGGACATTTTAGTTTTGCCACTTGGAGAAATAAATATTTGACTTGGGTTTGGAATTGGAAATTGGGTTTGGATTATTCCTTAATTATTTTTATTAGGGTTTAATGATGATGACTTGGCATGCTTAGTGGAAGATTACTGTGGTGTGATGCTGGGGATGTTACAATCTACCTTCGAGTATTACCCCCTGGTATCTCGAGGATATCATGCCTTTGCACTACATCTTATTAACTTTGATGAAGGAATACCTTTGCTTGTCTTAGCCATTCTACGGGTTCTGGTTTGCTATCAACCAGGAACACCGTTTAGTAAATCAAATCCGCTCTAAAATTCAATATCCCTAGTAAATGTTACTGGAAAATTTTAAGCTCAATCTGGTCATTCCTAGACTAGCGGCTACACCCTCATCATGCTACCTTTGACCGTGCTACCTCGTCCTTCTTCGGTGCACGAAATCTTCAGAGTGGGAGCAAGACTTACGTCGAGCTTACAACATCATGTTTGCTTAATTATGAGCCTTCCTAGAGTACTAATTCCCACTGATTCCAATTTTTTCTGGATTCTGAGTGGTTAGTCACTCAAGAACACCGATAACTAAATCGGGCCTGCACCACGATTAAACAACTCCTAGTAATCTTCTTAACTTACGAGTTTGTACTCGATCACGTCATTCCTAGCCTGCTTGGCTATATCATCATCGTGCTTATTTTAACTGTGCTACCTGCTCCTTATTCTCGGGGCATAACTTGCGACGATGAGCTAAGCTTATGTCGATCTTCCTTGTCATATCTTTTGCCTGGAACAACAAGCTTGATTTCAAGTTTGAGTCGTACCCGTGTTTTCGATAACCTTCCGCTTCATCATACCTTTGGCTTGATGTCATCGCCAATCGTGTACATCTGTATGAGATCTCTCGACAAATGTGTCATGCTCATCATCAACATTCTGAGCTCTTCAAAGATATCTATTGAATTCATGATGAGAAATATCATCCTTGCCCCTCGATGATTTGTGTATCATCGACAACATTATTGCATTCCTTCCAACACAAAACTTGTTTTTGTTTTGTGTTGTACCTTGCGCTCCATGCTATCCCGCTTATGTTATGTTCTACCGTGGAGTATTACCATCCTTGATGTCAAGAATGTTGTGAGGATTGCTCCACCTCTTAAGAATTCTTGATATAGCGATACTTCTCACCATCACCATTCCTTCTTGGCACTCGTGTTGATTCTAACCGTATTACCAATATGTGGATGGTGCTACTTGGATTTTGTACTTCGAGCAACCCCATTGCTTTGAAGATAATGATCGACAGTTCATTCTTAGACTTTCGGTTATTGGACCACCATTCTAATAATTGATCGTGCTACCCAAGCACATATCTCGGGTGCACCGTTCAACCCATGATTAATTGTGTATGTTTTTCCTCGAGCATACATCATTATATCATTTGATCTGACCAATGTCATCTCCTTGTTCACATAACTGTGGAAATCCATCTTTTGTTAATCTCGATGATTTATAGCTGAGTCCATCAGCCACCTCATCATCCTCTTCTTGGTTTAATGATGAACTCTTGCTTGGAACTCGCTTCCATAGTTCATTTCCCGAGAGTCTTGCGATGTCATCTCACCTAATTATGTTGCACCTTTTCTTCTCGGACATCCTGAGTCTGAGGTATCCTAACGCCAATCGAATCTGAGTCTCGGTCAGATATGATGGTTGGAACGTATTTCCAAGAGTCATAACATTGGTCTTTATATAACCCAGTAAGGTGATGTCATGCCTAGCACACCTGGCCGGAGGACCTATTGTTATAAGTTACCTTTTTAGCAAGGATAGCCATTTTTCCATAAGGAAATTGTAAGACTTATTCTTGAGTTGATCCTGATGGATCCTTTGTGTATCCAAAGTCTGACCTTTGCTTGAAGACCATGCCAATGCTATCTCAAAGCGTGTCTGTGGTACTCCGACTTTCTATAAGAACAATTGTAGCACAATGCTAAAATTTCTTTATCAATTATCCAAACACCGTTGTATGGGTAATGTCATGAAATTTCTCTCCCCTTACCTAAAGGGTTTTCTACTCTCTATCCTGTCATGGATATCATGCTCTGCTTGTCCGTGGGAAGGATATACCCCTACAATATGTGTTTAAACACATTTTCCTTTCCATTGTTCTGTTTAATCTGATAATCACATTTTCTTCCATTGGGTTGTTTAACCTTTCCTGTGATCTATAAGTTATGGGCAGAAATAAAATCCCTACTTAAGTAAACACCTCGGTGTACCACTCTGTCAGTAAGACCCTGTTACTATATTGTTGATAACATTTCGGTAACCACCGATGGACGAGAACTTTGCCTGTTGGTCCGCCTCGTTTCAACGAGCAGGAAAATGGTTCTCTTCGTCCCTCGCCCTTGGTACCAACGCTGTTGCCAATATAACTGGCAGGCTATGCTCTGACCTGCCCTGCTATCGTGACCTTACAAGATGTCACTACCCCTTCTACTTTTTACCCACATGGTGGGCCCATAACCCACAGTTCCACAGGATCGTAACCTGACTCTCCTGTACACCCCCGTTTCCAAAGTTATCTCTCATGCTTGGCTTCGTATGTAATTCGCGAGCCACCTTCCTAGTGATCTATTCTGGTGTCAGACGTAATAATTACTCTCGTTGCTCTGGACCCCTTTCACACCTTGTCCAGACATCGAACGACTAACTATCCGCTTGGAACTTCTTATTGTACCTACTTACTTTGCTCTCGAAGTGATTTATTTGTTCAACTCGAGAGATACCCCTGTGTTCATTCATGGGATAGCCCCAGGCGATTACCCCGTATAGCATTCTACCGTTGACGAGCTGCCCCTTTTCCCTTCATAAGTACGGTGAAGATACTAAAGGAAGAACGACAACTTCATCATGGTGCACTGATACAGAGAAATAAAGACAACAATGTGATGGATCGACCTCTTCGAGAAGAGCAACCAAGACCGAGAAGATCCGTTAGAATTTCGTAACCCGACCGTTTCCCCCTGCTCCCCGCTTAAATCTCGGGACGAGATTTCTTGTAGTGGAGGAGATTTGTAACACCCCCAGTGGTTAGCTACAGTAATCACCCTCTTGATTGTGCCATGTCATCATGATCAACAGTGATCAATCATCATTAGCATCATAAGTCATTTCAAATTCAAATTCAAATAGAAATTCAAAATAAAGTGAAAATAAAAGTTGTTCAAATCCAGAAACAAAAATGTACATCATGTTGCAGATAATCCAGAGGCAATTATAAAATTAGCAGAAGTGTTAACTAAAATAATTAAATGACTTAAACAACCAGCAACAGCAGCAAAACAACACTTTTTAATGCCATTTTATTTAAATAAGATCCAACTTAAATTGTTTGGGCCCAAAACCAATTTCTATCAGTGTCTAATAATGCACTGGTAATAATGGGCTAGGTCTCAGATTTTACAAAAGTGCTTTGAAATAAAAAGAAAAGAGAAAAGAGAAAAGAAAAAGAAAAAGAGAAAGAAGCCCACCGCCGCTGGGCCTAAGTCACCCGCAACGGCCCAGCCCACTACCCCCACCGTCCCTAACCTACTGCTCCTCCCCCTCGCGCGTTGTCGCCTCCACAGCGCCCGCACCAGCACGTCGCACCTGGCCCCCCCTCTCCCTCTGCTCGACAACGCACCGTCGCGCACGTCGCTGACCGGTTAAAGCCGCAGCTCCCGCACCCCCACTGCTCTCCCTCGCCACACTCCTCCCCTCTCTCCCTCTCTGTCTCTCCCTCCCGGTCGCCGCCAGGTACGGCCGCCGGTGTAGCCGTCGCTGCCCTCCTCCCCTCGCCGTTCCGAGCCCACCGGCGGCTTCCCTGAGCTCGACTGCATCGACCTCGCCCCTAGTTCGAGCCGCGGGGGCCTCTCCGACGCCGCCTCGACCCGATCCCCTCCATCGATCGCCGCCGCTGCCTCCGTCGATCTCCGCCTCCCCCGAGCCGTTTTTGCGCACCTGCAGGGCCCGGTGAGCTCCAGCTTCTCGTCCCTCCCCTCCGTTTGAGCTCTGCCTCCCCGTAGCTCGCTCCCCGCGCCTCACCGCCAGGGCCGACGTTCGCCGCCGCCGCTTGCTTCGCCGCCATGACCACAGCCACTTCGGCTCGCCCCTGAGCACGCGGCCGCGCTTCGTGCTTCGCCACGGACCCGCCCGCACTCGCTGACCGACCTGCCATCCCCCACGGCATCGCGCCCGAGCTTGGCCGAACGCCACCGCCGCCGGCCGTGCTCGACCCGGCCAGCTCCGGCCACCTCCGCCCTCGAGACCTCCGCCGTTGGACGCGCTAGGTCAGCCGCTTCCGAACGCGCCAAGTCCCGCAGCGAAAAGTGCCCCGTAGCGATTTTTCGGTGAACTCCGGTGAACTTCCGGCGAGTCGCCGCCGCGTGCGGGCTCGCCGGCGTTGTTCCGGCGCGGTCCGACGTGGCCGCGGGCCCCACAGCTTGTGCCACTAACCGCTGGGCCCCGTGGGCCCGGTTGACCAGGTCAACTGCCCACGTGGCCGCCCCTGGCCCACTGACATGTGGGCCCCGTCTGTTAAAACGTTTTTAAAAATAAATAAAAGATTAATTAAAACATTAATTAATTAGTTAATTATTAGACTAATTAGTCACTGACCACTGGGGCCCACCCCTAATTAATCCTATTTAGTTTAAACTAACTCTGTTAATTAGCTACAGAGGCTGACATGTGGGCCCCACCTGTCAGCGTTGACTCGGTCAGCCCCTGTTGACCAGCTGATGTCATGCTGACGTCATGCTGATGTCAGTTGCTACTATTCTGGATAATTCGAATTAAATTAAATTCAGAAATTTCAGAAATTATTAAAACTTTGAAAAATCATATCTTTTAATCCGTAACTCCGATGAAAATAATTTATATATGAAAAGTGACCAGAAAAATGTGACGAATCCAAATACACTACCCACATACCTGTAGGATGCCTCTAACTATCTGAACTTGCAACTTTTTGCCTGTTTCTAGCAGGTGAATAGTGCATGACTCTAGTAAAATAAATCCAGATAAATTCCTAAAATTACTAATGCACTTAGTTAGGCAGTATAACACACTAGCTCTGCGTTTAGACATGTCTTGCATCCCCGTTGCACCACTGCAGTGTAGTTATTATTCCAGTCCCCCTCCGGTCATCTGTTTGACAAATGTCCGGGACCGGGAATACCTTCCCGGATGGGCTCCCCCTTCCTCGGTACCGTGTAACCTGCGTTAGGTCGCCCTAGCACAACGTATTGCCGCATCTTGCTTTGTGTTACATTGATTGCTCTGTTATTTATTGTGTTCCCCCTCCATTACCTCTTTCCGGTAGACCCCGAGACCCCCCCCCCCCCCCCCCCCCCCCCCCCCCCCCCCCCCCCCCCCCCCCCCCCCCCCCCCCCCCCCCCCCCCCCCCCCCCCCCCCCCCCCCCCCCCCCCCCCCCCCCCCCCCCCCCCCCCCCCCCCCCCCCCCCCCCCCCCCCCCCCCCCCCCCCCCCCCCCCCCCCCCCCCCCCCCCCCCCCCCCCCCCCCCCCCCCCCCCCCCCCCCCCCCCCCCCCCCCCCCCCCCCCCCCCCCCCCCCCCCCCCCCCCCCCCCCCCCCCCCCCCCCCCCCCCCCCCCCCCCCCCCCCCCCCCCCCCCCCCCCCCCCCCCCCCCCCCCCCCCCCCCCCCCCCCCCCCCCCCCCCCCCCCCCCCCCCCCCCCCCCCCCCCCCCCCCCCCCCCCCCCCCCCCCCCCCCCCCCCCCCCCCCCCCCCCCCCCCCCCCCCCCCCCCCCCCCCCCCCCCCCCCCCCCCCCCCCCCCCCCCCCCCCCCCCCCCCCCCCCCCCCCCCCCCCCCCCCCCCCCCCCCCCCCCCCCCCCCCCCCCCCCCCCCCCCCCCCCCCCCCCCCCCCCCCCCCCCCCCCCCCCCCCCCCCCCCCCCCCCCCCCCCCCCCCCCCCCCCCCCCCCCCCCCCCCCCCCCCCCCCCCCCCCCCCCCCCCCCCCCCCCCCCCCCCCCCCCCCCCCCCCCCCCCCCCCCCCCCCCCCCCCCCCCCCCCCCCCCCCCCCCCCCCCCCCCCCCCCCCCCCCCCCCCCCCCCCCCCCCCCCCCCCCCCCCCCCCCCCCCCCCCCCCCCCCCCCCCCCCCCCCCCCCCCCCCCCCCCCCCCCCCCCCCCCCCCCCCCCCCCCCCCCCCCCCCCCCCCCCCCCCCCCCCCCCCCCCCCCCCCCCCCCCCCCCCCCCCCCCCCCCCCCCCCCCCCCCCCCCCCCCCCCCCCCCCCCCCCCCCCCCCCCCCCCCCCCCCCCCCCCCCCCCCCCCCCCCCCCCCCCCCCCCCCCCCCCCCCCCCCCCCCCCCCCCCCCCCCCCCCCCCCCCCCCCCCCCCCCCCCCCCCCCCCCCCCCCCCCCCCCCCCCCCCCCCCCCCCCCCCCCCCCCCCCCCCCCCCCCCCCCCCCCCCCCCCCCCCCCCCCCCCCCCCCCCCCCCCCCCCCCCCCCCCCCCCCCCCCCCCCCCCCCCCCCCCCCCCCCCCCCCCCCCCCCCCCCCCCCCCCCCCCCCCCCCCCCCCCCCCCCCCCCCCCCCCCCCCCCCCCCCCCCCCCCCCCCCCCCCCCCCCCCCCCCCCCCCCCCCCCCCCCCCCCCCCCCCCCCCCCCCCCCCCCCCCCCCCCCCCCCCCCCCCCCCCCCCCCCCCCCCCCCCCATCCCTGTTTGTGCTAGCCTTCTTAAGGCAAAACTTGTTTAACTTATGTTTGTACTCAGATATATTTGCTTCCGCTAACACTTGTGCTCTTGAGCTTTTGTATTTGAGCCCTCGAGGCCCCTGGCTTGTAATATGAAGCTTGAATTATTTCTATTTGTGTTTAGAGTTGTGTTGTGATATCTTCCCGTGAGTCCCTGATCTTGATCGTACACGTTTGCGTGTATGATTAGTGTACGATTGAATCGGGGGCGTCACACATGCATCGTCAGCCATCGCTGCCTCTCGCAGCTCGTCGTAGCGAGGCCGGGGTTCAAGGCCAGGATCAACAGCCATGCAGACATACGGAACCTCAAAATGCGGGTCTCGACAGCAGCGGCAGCTCAACAGAAAAAGATAAAGCGAGCAAAGAGACGATGCGGCTCCTCCTCCTCCTTGTGTCTGCGTGCAAAAGAAGTGGCGCGGCCAACCATGAAATCACCCAGCAGCGACGACGTTGCCCGGTTATCAAGATGCATGGGTCCGGCGGCACTCTGCCTAGCTAAGCTCTATAGCTATTCCATGCACCCTGCTCTGGTTTCTGCGTGACAAGAACCTCACGTACTACACCTGCATGTACGTTTTCCTGGCCTCCGTAGCCCTGCACCGCACTTCCACAATGAAATCCCGGAGTATGATTGATCGTTGATGGTTGTTACTAGTACTCACATGTAAGTGTGTGCAGAGATTTGTGCCAGTCATTTGTTTGAGCATGGTTAGTAGTATAACCAACAACCGGCTATATGAAATTGTCATGTCATCTATAGTCAACCAATAGCTAACATATATATTAGGTAGTTACTACTATTTTATCAATATATGATCCATCACTCACTATCATAATATTTTTTGGAGCTCTCCTCTTGTCTCTCATCCAACTCACCAAAAATATAATAGTTCAATCCTTATAGCATGTTGACTGTACCTTATTAGCATGGTTAGAGCAAGGACAATAAAATGACATAGGCAGACCATAAGGAGATGCAACATCAGATTTATGATTAATTGGAGGAGAGAGAACAGAAACAGGCTACAAACTTACAACCGTCTGTAACACGAGCTCCAACACTCTTTGTGAGAAAAAGATGGTCATATATTAATAGTATGCTATAAGTGACGTGGGAACTCCGTATAGTCGGCTGTTGGCTATACTATTAACCATGCTCTAAGTATAGTCAAGAGCTGGCTATACGAAGTTGTCATGTCACTTATAGCCAACCTAATAGCGTGCTCATACAATAGTTAGTCATACTAGTATGTCATAACATTAAATATGATCCACCTCTTTCTCTCACAAAAGTTATTGGGCCTCATGCTACAGCTGGCTGTAAACTTGTAGCCCGCTTCTCTTCTCTCCCCTCTCATCCCTCCTTTAACTAGGCATAAATCTGATGTGACATCTCTTATAGCCGTCACTCTATTACACTTGCTCTTAGACTTGCTCCCTAGTCATTCGAGTCCTTTGAAAGCATGCAAACATACAGTCAATTATTAAAGAGATCATTGGGAAGAATGAAAGCTACTTGGATGAAGTAGAATCTATGCATGTCAAGAATCTTTGAGCTTTACTCTGTGTGAATCAAGTAGTGGTAGCAGGCTTAGATTGGAGTTGGAGTGCTCCTTTTAACACCATTAACCCCTCCTCCAAAGAAGAAAAAGAAAAAAGAACAAAACCTCATCAAGAGAGGAGAACAAAGCACTTTGACCAAAGCAACCACGGTGCCATGGCATTGTGCACCATGCATCTTCCTCTACCCCTCTGTATCTACTACTACTAATACATGAATGAATACTTATAACTATATAACTGCCCTCCACCATCATGAGCACCACCATATGCATGCATGCCTCTTAGCCATGGAACCTTCCACTCCACCTCAATGTTTGTGTGCTCGCTCGCTCGCCGAGACTCTCAACATTGACCGACGGTTTACGTGATTGCTCCTGTCCTGCCTTACACTCTCCTTGCCGGTGCGTCTCCCCATCTGGCTCTCCTGAAAAAGCAAGCAAGCACATCATGGTTTGGTTAGCCACATGCACAAGAGGCAAAACAAGCCGGTGAATCGCGGTAAGTCTGCATGGCCATGATGCAGGGGACCAGCCAGAGGATCCTTCCATTTTTTTTTATCTAAAAAACTGAGTATGTGCATGCTATATGATTCTGCATTATTAGCATTTGCAGTTATATTTTTGTTTACTTTGTAGTATGGGGAGTTTTTACAGTACAAGGTGTGGTTATATGTTAGAAGTTCTATACTTTCTTCGTATCAAAATATAAGACGTTTTTGCAGTTCAAATTTGGTACAGAGGTAGTACTAGCCTACTAGAGAAGTAAACTAAGCACGAGCACAGTTTTAGGAAGAAAGAATGACCAGAGATGAGACGAGTAACAATACCTATTGTGAATCGGATCGGGACCGTTCGGCACCTTCCTCTTGCTGTCCTTGTACGGATCCTCCAATGCAGCTCGCTCCGAAGGTGGCGCCGTGGCGGCGGCAGGGAAGGGAGGAGCCGCGACTAGGGTGGCAGCTCGTGTCGCGGCAGCAGCCGGAGCAGGAGCATCCACGCCACCAGTTGCCCCGGTCCTGATGCCGTTTGCCATCGTCGCCGACAAGAGCACGGCGCAGGCGAGCAAGGCCAGGCCACTGGTCCGGCATCGACCACCACCAATGCCGTCCATGGCTCGCTCTGTCTCACTGGCTGGACTTCTCTTGCTTCTGCAAGCTGCTAGATCAGGTGACTGATCAGTGATCGCTGACCAGTTCGCCACAGCCCGAATTCTCTCGTGCCTAGCTAGCTAGCTTGCTTCCCACAAGTGCTACGAGGTCTCCTCCTCCTCCTGATGCTAAAGAGGAGGTGATGTTCCTCTGTTAAAGCTCCTCTGTTCGGAGGAGTGAGCAGAGGAGAGTGACAAGTGGCCGGCGACTGGAAGAAGAGAGAGTGAGTGTGTGTGATACTATGCTATGGTCCTAGCTGCCGATAATAGTATGGTCTTCTATCTATCTATATATATGGGAAATCTGTTCTTGTGTCTCTATCTGGCGTAGTTTTAGCTTTGATCGATCCCCTGACGTTGATGTGCAGCAGATAGAGATGTGGCGAGGCTCTGGTTTCCCTTTGTTGCTTGGCTCGAAAAAAGCAGCAGAGAAATCAGCAACACATAGACACAGACACAGCAGGTCTAGTCGTGATCAGCCTACGTATAAATAGCAGAATTCAGTTGCTTGCCCGAGGAAGACAGGGAGGTTCCAAAATGGGTAGAATAGATTATCTAGCCATGCAGCAGGGGCCTACTGCTCCACTTAGCATGCACTATCAGATTGATTGATACTACTATGGTTGCTTTAGTAAGGGTGATTCTTCGAGTATGCATGGCTCCAATGATTCCACCGCATATGGGTTTGGTCGACGGCGACATGTGATGTGAGCCTCTTCGTATCAGCGAGCAGGGGAGCCGGCCGGAGGTGGTGGTCATCAGGTAGGTCATTCCCTTTGCTTCTTCCCCGGCGGCTTTGGGCTTGGGTTTCCGTTCCTGGTTAATTTGGGATGGAAAGCGACCATGTGATGCGCTCCGGATACTCCCGGGGCCCTACGGTTTCTGCCGCTTTGAGTAGTGAGTTGGGTTTCCCGATCGAAGAGGACGGACGGACGGACCCATCGCTGTCGCCGGCTGCCTCCTGGTTGGGTTGGGACTCTCGGCCAATGGCCATGGCGCATCGCTGTCCCGGCCCTGGAATCATAGCTAGCTGCCTCCTGGCCTGCTCTCTCGGTTCCAGCGACCGAGCTTTTCCGGCTTTTGAGACAGGCCGGCCAGATCAGGTTGGAGCCATGCCTGCCATCGTCGCCCGCCATGGATATCGATCGCTATCTCCTGGAATATCCTGCCGCGGCGCAGAGACAGGATGGAGGAATGTTTTTTGTAGGGGATCTTTTGACCGGACGGGGACGGGCCCTTCCCTTCCCTTGGACCGTGGAGCTGTTGGGGCTGTGGCGTAGTGTGCGCGCCGCGTGCTGCAATGAGTGGTGCCACCGGGCTGCCACGCCGTTGCCGGACACGCCCGAGGGGTGCGTGCTACCGTGCTGTGGATTTGTGATTGGAGTAGCTGAGTCCGGAGGACGCCGTTGGAGATGTCCTAAGGCCTTATACAGCAAGGTGCTTAGGAGAGGTGCTTGGAGAAATAAATCCGACTTTTTTTAAGCACCGGTGCTTATTTGTACATGTCAGACACTTAATTAGACGTCTCTTCTGTAGAAATAAGCACTGATGCTTCAGAAAAACCCGATTTATTTTTTTAAGCATCTTCCTAAGCATCTAGCATTGTACAAGGCCTAAGGACGTTTCCGTGGACAAGGATACAAGAGCCGACCATCCAACGCAACTCTAAACGTTCATCTTTTGGGGGGGTTTCTATGTTCAGAGCACTCAAAATAATATAGCAATAGCACAATTCATTCATAAATAACATGCAAATATCCTACTACTAGTACAAGAATAGTTTAAATATAATAAATTTTAGATCCGAAACATAACCGGATGTTCATCAAGTTTTTGAATTCCGTCGATACGAATTCAACATTTACTCGAGTCTAACAATGCATTAGTATCCGCAAAAGTTGATCATTCAGATGTTGTGCCTCCTGAGCTTCATCCAATAATGTACGAACGTGAATGGCCTGCCCTTCGTTGTTTGGTACAATAAGACAACGCATGGTGACTATACAATGTGATGATTATCAAATTCCAGCATTGACCGAATGAATAAATGACCTACATGTAGAGCAACAAGAAGAAAAACTTACGATCTCCGCCATTGACACACCCCATGGCAACATTCTCTCCATTTGTGCAATTGCACTGCGATATACGGAGTTTGACATGGTGTACCACCGATTGGCTAGCGACTTCACATTGCGATCATGGATCGCGTGCAAATTGTAAGGCGTGACGTGCTTTTTCTCATGAAACCAACAGTGCACATTTAGCCCAAACACCCAGCCACCTTGCTTCATGCCTAGAAAGTCTGCACTTCTGACCAAACATGCATCACACAACAACTCATCACCCCTCATCGAGTACCCCCGCCATCGTGCTTGCTCCAAAGAAACAACGGAAGCATAAAAAAAAGAGTCAATGGATTTGGTCGAACACTCCTCGGCGTGGTGTCTGGCATGGACGGCGTTGCCCGTGGCGGAGGATACCTGGCTGCGGACGGATCCGCGTTGGACCGCGGCGTAGTCGGAGGTGGGCGGGCAGATAGTGGGGGTGGACGTCCAGCAAGGCCTGGGCGGCGGTTGGAGTGGGAGAGCAGCGTCGTTGGGCATGGAGGGTGCGGTTGCAGAGCAAGGGGGGATTGAGTGGGGGAAAACTGGTTCGTGAAAGGGAATTTGAGTGGGCTGAGGTTGTCGAAGTCCTATGTGACGGAGGACCGTACTCCTGCAAACCTACCCCCCTCCCCCTCCCCCTGTTTGTGGCCGGTTTGCGAGAATTCAGACATGCGACCCGTCCGCGGATATTTGCGGCACCGCGTTGGATGGCAAAAAACATTCTTGCGCGCCGGTCTGGACATTTGTGGTTGTTTTGGGGACGACATTGGAGATGCCCTTAGTATGCAGTTAAGCGGGAGAGCCAGTCATGTCGATTTGCCCAGGAGTTGCGCATAGTTGATAGCAGGTTGTGTGTGTGTGCGTGTGTGTTTTTCTTCTTCTTTTTGCAACCAATCATCAGCGGAGCGAGGGGTCCCAGCAAGAAAATTGGGGTACACCGCATGGCATCCTCCCCTGTCATGATTTCCTTGCCAATAGGCATATGAAGGTTTTGCCCCAATGCCCCCATGGTCTAAAGGACCAGAGGATGCAAATCATTTGTTGTTCAGTGCGAGAAAATGAAGGAAGTTTGGAGAGTGTTGGGGGTTGGATAATGTGATTAAAAAACTTGCGATTCTTACCATGATGGCGGCGTTGTCTCTGAGATTTTATTCCATCTATCTGATTAGGAGCTAAACATTTTGGGTCTTCAAAATGTCCATGAGATGATCACCATCACCACTTGGTACTTGTAGTGGGAAAGGCATAAGCTCATTCATGGTGAGACCACTCAAAAATGTTAATCAGGTTTCTATGGGGATTCGTGCTTTGACGACAAATTATGCGGTTGCTTTAACCCTGTAATGTGACCATGAAAAGAGGGAGTTGGATTCGCGCACCGTTGGGTTTTGTAAAACTTAATGTTGATGCCTCCTTTGATCAAGATCTTCTTAGCAACTCGGCTGGTGTCGGTCCGAGAGACACTTGGGAGAATTTCATTATTGGGGGGATTGGAAAATTGATTGGTGTATTGATATCCTAACTACTGAAGCTTTAGCATTGATATTTGGCATGACTCTTGCGCATCGGTGGGGTGCAATCACCATGTTATTGATTCTGGTCGTCTAGAGGTCATCGATACCATGAAGAATGGTGGATGATCAATGGGCACAGTGAATGTAGTTTTGATGATTGTTACCATGTTTCTTGTGGTTTTCCTCTCACAAGTTTCAAACATTGCAATAGGAAAGCAAACAAGGTTGTTCATGAGCTTGCTAGGTTGGCTAGATTCAACTTTACTAGTGCTTGGTTGGAGGAGACACTATGTGAAATTGTACCTTTTCTTTTGGACGATACGAGTGTTATGTAAAGTTAATAAAGTGTTCCATTTGAAAAAAAGGTCCACCACGAAAATGGAAACACTTGCAAACAACAGAAAGATAACTCGGCGTTCATCGGCCGTCTCCACATGTGTCGGATCCGGGTTTGGTTGGACGATCCGCAACGCAACTCCCTCAAAGGCGCAACATGTGTATTTTTTTCCCGAGCACAACATGGGTCATGTTGCAATAGACCAGCACAACTCTTGTCACAAACCGGGATCTTATAATGGGGTGGTGGATGGGCGTAACATTGCTCATGTTGCAAACTAGGGTCAGGGTGGTGTATGACCTTTCTTCCCAAGGGCAACATGGGCCATGTTGGAACAGGGGAGTGCAACATGAATCATGTTGCAAATGAGATTAGATAACAAGGTGGACGACTATGAATGTTGTCTTGAGTGCGACTTGGAACATGTTGCAGCCGGTGAGTGCAACATGGCTCATGTTGCAAACGGACGGGTTCAAGGCTGGCGTGGCCAGATCAAGCGATTGTCACACATGGGATCCAATGGCTCTGGAGGCAGCCGATCGTACGCTTCAGTGAGCTGACGCCTAGTGCACGCCGAAAAGACAAACCCTGCCCCTCTCATGTGGTGTTCTTCATGGTGGTAGGGTGTGCTTATGGTAGCTGCGGCGATGACTTGGCCTCCGACCAGATCTGGCATCTAGCAATTACGGGTGGCGCGGGCTAGCTGGATCTAATGTGGCTTTCAAGCGGTTGTGGAGGCGGCGACATGGACATGGTGTGGCTTGCATGTGGTGGCGGTGGGGACCTGGCTAGGCTTGGTTCAGCGGGAGGGCAGTGCGAACTCCTTTCCACGGGTGTGGTGGCTTCGGGGAGGCGGTTGGATGGCGATCTACGTTAGGTGGCAGAGGAGGCTGACTCATCACGGGGAGCGCTGAAGGAGGCAATGCCTTGCCCTACCTAAGTTTCTCGGGCGGATGGAGGTGCTGGCTTCCTAGGTGTTCCCCGTCTAGCTCTGGAGTGGCCAGATCTGGGTGCATACCAGGAGTCGGCCGACGGTGCATGCCTAGTGTCCAGTGTAGGTGCAGGGTGTTGTCTCCTTGCCCGGGGTTGGATCTCCCCATGTGTGGCCCCGTGTCTCTTCATTGGGTCGAAGTAGTGGTGGCTTTTGCTTCCGTCCGCCATTCTATCATGGTGGAATTCCTTGAGGTGCATTCTTCCCTTCCTGGTGGGTGGCGTCAATGCATTCTTGCGTCGATGAGAGGTTTGGTAAAAATACATGGAGTAGTGGGCTCGGATGGCCGGCTACCCGATGGGCTCTCCGGTGGGCTCCGTGGTGGCTACACCCTTTGGTCGTGTGAGCAACAAGGATATAGCGGCGTATGGCCCTGACTTGGGTGGGTTGGACTTTGTCGCGGCAATGATCTAAGTGCCTCGTGCTGGTGCAAATGAGGGTTCGAGTGAAATCTTTTCGCTTTGATGCCAATGACGGCGACGGCCACGACTGCTGCTTTCCTCTTGAGGACGTCGTCGCAAGGATATAGGCGAAAAATGATTTCTATTTGAACTCGGCGGTGGCAACTGTAACGACCAAACCTCGAAGGATTTGAGTCTCTGTGCTTACCGTGCTAGTCCCTGGATCAAACTCGCTAGCACACACAGTATAGATGAATACCAGAATAGCAAGTGCATCATTTATTACATCGTATGATCCAGAATATATAAAATAAAACAATATGCATAGCACTTGGCTAGCTTTATTCAATCAAACAACGGAAAGTAGCAGAAAATAACGATGAGTCCCATCACAACCCACTGGCGATGCGGAGTGCAGACTCGCGACCCTAACGGTACCTTACTCTTCGCCTGAATATCCTGCAACATGAGACGTTGCAGCCATATAGGTCAATACTTTGAATGTATTGGCAAGTTACACAGGAGTAATAATATAGCAGACCTACATGTATATGCATAGTATAACAAAAGGTAGGCTTGAGGGTTTATTTTGCGGAAAGCTGATTTTGTCCTCATAACTACCTAATAGTCAAAAAAAAATAGTTCTTTTATTACTACAATTAAATACACAAGGTTGAGTTGGCAAAAAAAAAATCAACTCCAACCTACCCTTTATTAAGTTGCCCACAAATATTATTAAGTGTCACATCTGTCAAGATCATCCAACAACTGTAATGGCATAGTGGCTCAGATTTGCCCATAACCGGGGGCATGGCTAATCATGATTAGTTTTAATACTCTGCAGAGTTTAGTACGCTTTACCCACTGGACCAAATCCGAAAATTGAGACGAAGTCTTTCAGAAGAGGTTCCCTTAACCACCTGATGGCCACATCCCACCTACATATGCTACATCTGTCGACACAGTCTGGGCAAGGGTTCCAACAACTGATCAACTAAGCCAGAGCCCATATAGCCAGTGGCCGCACATGGAAGCTACTAGTCACTAAGTCTGTCTGATCTTTTTGAACCTGGGCGGCATTCCACTTAGGGTGCACTCTCATGAGCGCATGGCCTTAGAAAAGGTGCAAGACCCCATAATGCCTTCCCTCAACACCAAGCAATACCACTTCCGCCCAGAGGTGAGTTAAATCCTGAGTTACTACTCAATTGTTATATATATATATAATCCTCACATAAACTCAATGAATACACGAACCACCCCTGTCTACAAAGCATAGCAAACTACAACTACCACGATTTGCAAAGACGGGAAGATAGCTCAACAGCATAGCAAAATAATATAGTATTCCTATACATGCATATATTCATAGTGTGATATAACTACATGCATAGAAAACAATAGGTAAAGGATGATCAACATGTAACTTGCCTTGGTTCTGGTTCAAAAAGTCACACTCCTGACAATAGCTCGCGTCGCACTCCGGACAATCTACATGTTTCACACAATTCAACAAATCAATCATCGGAACACGAATAGAACCAAAATAAAAACCAACAGCAAGAAAACCATTTTTAAAACTCAACAACAGCAGCATAACAGCACCTAAATTGCACTACGATCACAAAGCAAGAAGAATCACTCGATTTCGATAAATGGTTTGAAAGTTACGGCCTCCGGAAGGTTTAATTCAAGTTCAAATGAATTCAAAATTGTACAGTGCAAACATGTGCAAAGTTGGTACTGTGACGAAGTGCTGATTTTTGTGAGATCATAGGAAAAAGAATCACCTAATTTGGATATGTAGACTAAAAGATATAGCTAGTTGAATTTTGGATGAAAATCTGTGAAAAACAAAAAGAAACAGAAATCTCCTGGGCCTGTAGCGACTCTGTAGCAACTCCTGTGGCAAGCTGCCATGTGGCAGTGCGGGATTGGCTCTGGTGGGCTGTTCGCATGTGCTCACCAGCGAATGGGGAAAAACGGCGGCGACTTCGGGCGTCGGCGGCGACGGCTCTCCGGCGGGTCTCTGGCGAAGACGAAGCGGCGGATGGGTGCGGCAGTGAGTGGCGGAGGCGGTGGTGGTGTCGGACGGCGGGGAGGCGGACTGTGCCGGCGGCGGTGAAGACCTGAACGCGGCGGCTCTGGCGGCAGCGGTCGAGCTCGTTCCTCTCCCTCTGCTGCGTTTATGGCCACGAGAAGGAGTCAGCGAGAGCGGCGTCGAGAGGGGGTTCGAACGGTGACAAGTGGAGCGGCCGGGGCGTCCTTACGGCGGCGGATTCGGACGGTGCACGACGGCGGTTGGCGGAGCTCCGGGCGAGATCCGACTTGCCCCAGCGGCTTCGTGTGGTCGAAGAAAGACGAGGGGAGGCTGCGGTAGGGTTCGTCGGGGGCATGGTCTCGAGGTATTCAACTCGGACGTGCTCGGGGCGGCTCGAGGGCGCGTACCCGACTCAGGTCGGTCTCGGCGTGCGTGCGGTGCCGTGTTCGGCTCGGGGAAGGAGAACAGGGGCGTGGGGTGTGCGTGCGTGCAGCGTACCGCTTCGGGCGGTCGGCTGGGTGGGCCGCGCAGGTGCGCTGCTGCGCTGGGGTGCTGGGCCGCGGGCGTTGGGCTGCGCAGTGCGCTGCGTTCCCTTTTTTTTAAACAGAAACAACAGCAGTAAAAATAACTAAATTAAAACAACAGTATAAAAACTAAATAAAAATACGTATACATACAGTAAAATATATACACCTAATATAAACTACAGGAACACTAGTTCCAGAGCTAATGCAATTTTAGAAATTCATTTTGATGCAAAAGGCCACACAAACAGCCCCCCCCCCCCCCCCCCCCCCCCCCCCCCCCCCCCCCCCCCCCCCCCCCCCCCCCCCCCCCCCCCCCCCCCCCCCCCCCCCCCCCCCCCCCCCCCCCCCCCCCCCCCCCCCCCCCCCCCCCCCCCCCCCCCCCCCCCCCCCCCCCCCCCCCCCCCCCCCCCCCCCCCCCCCCCCCCCCCCCCCCCCCCCCCCCCCCCCCCCCCCCCCCCCCCCCCCCCCCCCCCCCCCCCCCCCCCCCCCCCCCCCCCCCCCCCCCCCCCCCCCCCCCCCCCCCCCCCCCCCCCCCCCCCCCCCCCCCCCCCCCCCCCCCCCCCCCCCCCCCCCCCCCCCCCCCCCCCCCCCCCCCCCCCCCCCCCCCCCCCCCCCCCCCCCCCCCCCCCCCCCCCCCCCCCCCCCCCCCCCCCCCCCCCCCCCCCCCCCCCCCCCCCCCCCCCCCCCCCCCCCCCCCCCCCCCCCCCCCCCCCCCCCCCCCCCCCCCCCCCCCCCCCCCCCCCCCCCCCCCCCCCCCCCCCCCCCCCCCCCCCCCCCCCCCCCCCCCCCCCCCCCCCCCCCCCCCCCCCCCCCCCCCCCCCCCCCCCCCCCCCCCCCCCCCCCCCCCCCCCCCCCCCCCCCCCCCCCCCCCCCCCCCCCCCCCCCCCCCCCCCCCCCCCCCCCCCCCCCCCCCCCCCCCCCCCCCCCCCCCCCCCCCCCCCCCCCCCCCCCCCCCCCCCCCCCCCCCCCCCCCCCCCCCCCCCCCCCCCCCCCCCCCCCCCCCCCCCCCCCCCCCCCCCCCCCCCCCCCCCCCCCCCCCCCCCCCCCCCCCCCCCCCCCCCCCCCCCCCCCCCCCCCCCCCCCCCCCCCCCCCCCCCCCCCCCCCCCCCCCCCCCCCCCCCCCCCCCCCCCCCCCCCCCCCCCCCCCCCCCCCCCCCCCCCCCCCCCCCCCCCCCCCCCCCCCCCCCCCCCCCCCCCCCCCCCCCCCCCCCCCCCCCCCCCCCCCCCCCCCCCCCCCCCCCCCCCCCCCCCCCCCCCCCCCCCCCCCCCCCCCCCCCCCCCCCCCCCCCCCCCCCCCCCCCCCCCCCCCCCCCCCCCCCCCCCCCCCCCCCCCCCCCCCCCCCCCCCCCCCCCCCCCCCCCCCCCCCCCCCCCCCCCCCCCCCCCCCCCCCCCCCCCCCCCCCCCCCCCCCCCCCCCCCCCCCCCCCCCCCCCCCCCCCCCCCCCCCCCCCCCCCCCCCCCCCCCCCCCCCCCCCCCCCCCCTTCCTGATATCTGCATCTTGAGGTACACAAATACGCTTCTCAAACCATATGGCCCCATGTTCATCCTCATGGAAACCTTCTGCCTTACCTTTAACCATATTCTCTTTTATCTCAGCAATCTCCTTATCATCCTTTTGAGCTTCTCTGATCCTGTCAAGCAAAGTAGGCTTTACCTCCAATGTGGCTAAATATCCCTTAGGAACCATCTCCAACCTAAGATTCCTGAACTGTTCACATAACTCGGGTGGCATATCATCAATATTAATTGCATTAGCATGGCTCCTATGACTCAATGCATCAGCAACAACATTAGCCTTACCAGGATGATACTGCACATTCAAGTCATAATCCTTAATAAGCTCCAACCATCTCCTCTGCCTGAGGTTCAAATCCTTCTGAGTAAAAATATACTTCAAGCTCTTATGATCAGTAAATATATCGCAATGATTACCAATAAGATATGGCCTCCAAGTTTTCAATGCATGCACAACTGAAGCTAACTCCAAATCATGTGTAGGATAATTATGATCATGATTCTTAAGCTGGCGTGAAGCATAAGAAACCACTTTACCTTCCTGCATCAAAACACTCCCAAGTCCTTGACGAGAAGCATCACAATATACCTGGAAGTCCTTATGTATATCTAGCAGAGTTAAGACTGGTGCTGTAACCAAACGCTGCTTCAATTCCTGAAAGCTAGCTTCACATTCATCAGTCCAAACAAACTTCTTCTCTTTCTTCAACAGTTCAGTCATAGGCTTTGCAATTTTGGAAAAATTCTCAATAAACCTCCTGTAATAACCTGCAAGGCCCAAAAAGCTGCGAATCTCCCCAATTGTCATGGGTGTCTCCCACTCTGTAACTGCAGCAACCTTAGATGGATCAACTGCAACTCCATTACCTGATACAACATGTCCAAGGAATGCTACCTCATCCAGCCAAAACTCACATTTGCTGAACTTGGCATACAACTGATGTTCCCTCAATTTCTCCAATACCAAACGCAGATGCACCTCATGCTCTTGCTTATTCTTGGAGAACACCAATATATCATCAATGAAAACAACCACAAATTTATCCAAGAACTCTATAAACACCTTGTTCATCATATTCATGAAGTATGCAGGGGCGTTAGTCAATCCAAATGACATAACAGTATATTCATACAACCCATACCTCATAGTAAAAGCAGTCTTTGGAATATCTTGTTCATGAATCTTTAATTGATGATAACCAGAACGAAGATCAATCTTAGAAAACACAGTAGCTCCCTCAAACTGGTCAAATAGATCATTTATCATAGGCAAAGGATACTTATTCTTAATGGTTACCTCATTCAACGAACGATAATCAACACACATCCTCAAGGTGCCATCCTTCTTCTCCACAAACAAAACTGGAGCTCCCCAAGGTGATGAACTTGGGCGAATAAATCCATGTGCCTGCAATTCCCTTATCTGCTTCTTCAATTCCTCCAACTCTTGAGGAGGCATTCTATACGGTCTCTTTGCAATAGGTCCAGTGCCCGGTATTAAATCAATAAGAAACTCAATATCTCTATCTGGTGGCATACCTGGCAACTCCTCTGGAAACACATCTGGATAATCCCTCACGACTGGCACCTCTTCCAGGCTACCCCCTTAAGAGAGTTCACCTGCACCTGATTATGCTTATACTTACATACATATTTGATCCTCGTCCCTCCTGGTGCACTGAGAGTAATAGATCGACTGGCACAATCAATAAGACCTTCATATTTGATCATCCAGTCCATACCCAAAATAATATCCAGACCTTGTGACTTCAATATAATCAAATATGTAGGAAACTCATGCTTCCCAATAGACAAAGTCAACTGATGACAACCAACACCTGCTATCATCTCAGCTCCGGGAGAACTCACTCTAATAGGCATACTAAGGGTTTTGGTTGGCAAGAATAGATGAGTTATAGATATAATAGGGCTAAAGACTATATATATAAATATATTCTACCCATATGCATAATATGATCAAGGCAACAAAACACAACAACGAATAACACCAACAAACAAACAACAAACAATATAATAATATTATATATATATATAGTCGAATAAATTCGACAAGATATAATTTAACAAACAAACTACCAATCAAGCAACCAATCTAGTATCTTCATACCACGAAAGTGGGCATAATCAGATACGCTAACACGATAACGTTGCAATATAAAACAAGCATGAATGGTGGTCTCAGCACTAGTTCCTACTTAACTGTTCAAGATACTTGAGGGGGTTAACTAATAAGCAGTAAGAAGCATAGCTAGTTTATAAAATAATTTTCACTCCTATGGCTTTTCTAATCCATTTTCTAGGGTCACGTCCTACAGTCAACAAACCTGGCTCTGATACCATCTGTAACGACCAAACCTCGAAGGATTTGAGTCTCTGTGCTTACCGTGCTAGTCCCTGGATCAAACTCGCTAGCACACACAGTATAGATGAATACCAGAATAGCAAGTGCATCATTTATTACATCGTATGATCCAGAATATATAAAATAAAACAATATGCATAGCACTTGGCTAGCTTTATTCAATCAAACAGCAGAAAGTAGCAGAAAATAATGATGAGTCCCATCACAGCCCACTGGCGATGCTGAGTGCAGACTCGCGACCCTAACGGTACCTTACTCTTCGTCTGAATATCCTGCAACATGAGACGTTGCAGCCATATAGGTGAATACTTTGAATGTATTGGCAAGTTACACAGGAGTAATAATATAGCAGACCTACATGTATATGCATAGTATAACAAAAGGAAGGCTTGAGGGTTTATTTTGCGGAAAGCTGATTTTGTCCTCATAACTACCTAATAGTCAAAAAAAATAGTTCTTTTATTACTACAATTAAATACACAAGGTTGAGTTGGCAAAAAAAATCAACTCCAACCTACCCTTTATTAAGTTGCCCACAAATATTATTAAGTGTCACATCTGTCAAGATCATCCAACAACTATAATGGCATAGTGGCTCAGATTTGCCCATAACCGGGGGCACGGCTAATCATGATTAGTTTTAATACTCTGCAGAGTTTAGTACGCTTTACCCACTGGACCCAATCCGAAAATAGAGACGAAGTCTTTCAGAAGAGGTTCCCTTAACCACCTGACGGCCACATCCCACCTACATATGCTACATCTGTCGTCACAGTCTGGGCAAGGGTTCCAACAACTGATCAACTAAGCCAGAGCCCATATAGCCAGTGGCCGCACATGGAAGCTACTAGTCACTAAGTCTGTCTGATCTTTTTTAACCTGGGCGGCATTCCACTTAGGGTGCACTCTCATGAGCGCATGGCCTTAGAAAAGGTGCAAGACCCCATGATGCCTTCCCTCAACACCAAGCAATACCACTTCCGCCCAGAGGTGAGTTAAATCCTGAGTTACTACTCAATTGTTATATACATATAATCCTCACATAAACTCAATGAATACACGAACCACCCCCGTCTACAAAGCATAGCAAACTACAACTACCACGATTTGCAAAGACGGGAAGATAGCTCAACATCATAGCAAAATAATATAGTATTCCTATACATGCATATATTCATAGTGTGATATAACTACATGCATAAAAACAATAGGTAAAGGATGATCAACATGTAACTTGCCTTGGTTCTGGTTCAGAAAGTCACACTCCTGACAATAGCTCGCGTCGCACTCCGGACAATCTACACGTTTCACACAATTCAACAAATCAATCATCGGAACACGAATAGAACCAAAATAAAAACCAACAGCAAGAAAACCATTTTTAAAACTCAACAACAGCAGCATAACAGCACCTAAATTGCACTACGATCACAAAGCAAGAAGAATCACTCGATTTCGATAAATGGTTTGAAAGTTACGGCCTCCGGAAGGTTTAATTCAAGTTTAAACGAATTCAAAATTGTACAGTGCAAACATGTGCAAAGTTGGTACTGTGATGAAGTGCTGATTTTTGTGAGATCATAGGAAAAAGAATCACCTAATTTGGATATGTAGACTAAAAGATATAGCTAGTTGAATTTTGGATGAAAATCTGTGAAAAACAAAAAGAAACAGAAATCTCCTGGGCCTGTAGCGACTCTGTAGCAACTCCTGTGGTGAGCTGGCACATGGCAGTGCGGGATTGGCTCTGGTGGGCTGTTCGCACGTGCTCACCAGCGAACGGGGAAAAACAGCGGCGACTTCGGGCGTCGGCGGCGACGGCTCTCCGGCGGGTCTCCGGCGAAGACGAAGCGACGGATGGGTGCGGCGGTGAGTGGCGGAGGCGGTGGTGGTGTCGGACGGCGGCGAGGCGGACTGTGCTGGCGGCGGTGAAGACCTGAACGCGGCGGCTCCGGCGGCGGCGGTCGAGCTCGTTCCTCTCCCTCTGCTGCGTTTATGGCCACGAGAAGGAGTCAGCGAGAGCAGCGTCGAGAGGGGGTTCGAACGGTGACAAGTGGAGCGGCCGGGGCATCCTTACGGCGGCGGATTCGGACGGTGAATGACGGCGGTTGGCGGAGCTTCGGGCGAGATCCGACTTGCCCCAGTGGCTTCGTGTGGTCGAAGAAAGACAAGGGGAGGCTGCGGTAGGGTTCGTCGGGGGCGTGGTCTCGAGGTAGACAACTCGGACGTGCTCGGGGCGGCTCGAGGGCGCGTACCCGACTCAGGTCGGTCTCGGCGTGCGTGCGGTGCCGTGTTCGGCTCGGGGAAGGAGAACAGGGGCGCGGGGTGTGCGTGCGTGCAGCGTACCGCTTCGAGCGGGCGGCTGGGTGGGCCGCGCAGGTGCGCTGCTGCGCTGGGGTGCTGGGCCGCGGGCGTTGGGTTGCGCAGTGCGTTGCGTTCCCTTTTTTTTTAAACAGAAACAACAGCAGTAAAAATAACTAAATTAAAACAACAGTATAAAAACTAAATAAAAATACTTAGACATACAGTAAAATATATACACCTAATATAAACTACAGGAACACTAGTTCCAGAGCTAATGCAATTTTAGAAATTCATTTTGATGCAAAAGGCCACACAAACAGCAAAATAACACACAATTAAAATATTTTGGAGATTGCAAAAGTTACCAGAACATATCAGATGAACTGGAAATAATATTCTGCACATTATGAACATTTTTAAACAGGGGAGAAGTCATGTTATCTCCACTCCAATAACTTGCCTTGAGTTGCATAATGATTCAAATATTGCAGAAAAAACAAATAATGCAATAAAAATATGATATGCATATGAATGATCTAATAACATCCTAATTTAGGAAAATTGGGATGTTACAGCAACGCTTCGCGTCATTACCCTTCCGGAGGAGCTGTCGTGGGGCTCAGGCACCGTCGATCGGGCCATGGCGGTGTGTTCAAGCTATCCAATGCTCTTGTCCGACAATGTCTTGGTATCATTTTTGTGCCTTTGTAAAGTTTTTTTGGTCTTATTTATCTTGTGCGATTATCCTTTGATCTGTTTTGCTTTAGCGCTTCCTCACTACCTTGTATCATTCGACCGTGTATTGTGCTAATTACTTTATACATAAAGCAGGGTGAGAGCCTTGTTCGAGGTGAGCAAGAGGACCCCACATGAATCTTTAAGGGCATGTTTGGTTTATGACTAATGTAGCCACAACTAACCTTAGGTAAACTATGGTTGCCACAAAAGGCATGGTGAATATAATGGCCACCACAAGTGTGGCAAGATTTGTAAAAAAGCCAAGTATATCACATGTAGACCATATAGCTAGAAAAGTGTGGCAATTCATAATCGTAGTAATGAACCAAACACATGCTTAGGGCTTCCACTGGAGTTCAAAACATAGGAACTTCATAAGATGTGTACTTCGATGGTACACATGAATGAACACATGAATTTTAGAGGATTGATGAGAAAGAGAGAGAGAGTGCAAGTGCATTGGACTTCTCAAAGGAAAAAATGAGGTTGGAGCTCATGCTTAGATTCCTATGGAAGAGAAGTATAGAAATGTATCCCATAGGAATTTGGCAAACCTATTCCTATTATCCAAAGGGCCTCCATTGGTAAAACTCCTATGGATAAGTACGAAATTCCTATGAGATTCCTTCAATCCAAAATGGCCCCCCCCCCCCCCCCCCCCCCCCCCCCCCCCCCCCCCCCCCCCCCCCCCCCCCCCCCCCCCCCCCCCCCCCCCCCCCCCCCCCCCCCCCCCCCCCCCCCCCCCCCCCCCCCCCCCCCCCCCCCCCCCCCCCCCCCCCCCCCCCCCCCCCCCCCCCCCCCCCCCCCCCCCCCCCCCCCCCCCCCCCCCCCCCCCCCCCCCCCCCCCCCCCCCCCCCCCCCCCCCCCCCCCCCCCCCCCCCCCCCCCCCCCCCCCCCCCCCCCCCCCCCCCCCCCCCCCCCCCCCCCCCCCCCCCCCCCCCCCCCCCCCCCCCCCCCCCCCCCCCCCCCCCCCCCCCCCCCCCCCCCCCCCCCCCCCCCCCCCCCCCCCCCCCCCCCCCCCCCCCCCCCCCCCCCCCCCCCCCCCCCCCCCCCCCCCCCCCCCCCCCCCCCCCCCCCCCCCCCCCCCCCCCCCCCCCCCCCCCCCCCCCCCCCCCCCCCCCCCCCCCCCCCCCCCCCCCCCCCCCCCCCCCCCCCCCCCCCCCCCCCCCCCCCCCCCCCCCCCCCCCCCCCCCCCCCCCCCCCCCCCCCCCCCCCCCCCCCCCCCCCCCCCCCCCCCCCCCCCCCCCCCCCCCCCCCCCCCCCCCCCCCCCCCCCCCCCCCCCCCCCCCCCCCCCCCCCCCCCCCCCCCCCCCCCCCCCCCCCCCCCCCCCCCCCCCCCCCCCCCCCCCCCCCCCCCCCCCCCCCCCCCCCCCCCCCCCCCCCCCCCCCCCCCCCCCCCCCCCCCCCCCCCCCCCCCCCCCCCCCCCCCCCCCCCCCCCCCCCCCCCCCCCCCCCCCCCCCCCCCCCCCCCCCCCCCCCCCCCCCCCCCCCCCCCCCCCCCCCCCCCCCCCCCCCCCCCCCCCCCCCCCCCCCCCCCCCCCCCCCCCCCCCCCCCCCCCCCCCCCCCCCCCCCCCCCCCCCCCCCCCCCCCCCCCCCCCCCCCCCCCCCCCCCCCCCCCCCCCCCCCCCCCCCCCCCCCCCCCCCCCCCCCCCCCCCCCCCCCCCCCCCCCCCCCCCCCCCCCCCCCCCCCCCCCCCCCCCCCCCCCCCCCCCCCCCCCCCCCCCCCCCCCCCCCCCCCCCCCCCCCCCCCCCCCCCCCCCCCCCCCCCCCCCCCCCCCCCCCCCCCCCCCCCCCCCCCCCCCCCCCCCCCCCCCCCCCCCCCCCCCCCCCCCCCCCCCCCCCCCCCCCCCCCCCCCCCCCCCCCCCCCCCCCCCCCCCCCCCCCCCCCCCCCCCCCCCCCCCCCCCCCCCCCCCCCCCCCCCCCCCCCCCCCCCCCCCCCCCCCCCCCCCCCCCCCCCCCCCCCCCCCCCCCCCCCCCCCCCCCCCCCCCCCCCCCCCCCCCCCCCCCCCCCCCCCCCCCCCCCCCCCCCCCCCCCCCCCCCCCCCCCCCCCCCCCCCCCCCCCCCCCCCCCCCCCCCCCCCCCCCCCCCCCCCCCCCCCCCCCCCCCCCCCCCCCCCCCCCCCCCCCCCCCCCCCCCCCCCCCCCCCCCCCCCCCCCCCCCCCCCCCCCCCCCCCCCCCCCCCCCCCCCCCCCCCCCCCCCCCCCCCCCCCCCCCCCCCCCCCCCCCCCCCCCCCCCCCCCCCCCCCCCCCCCCCCCCCCCCCCCCCCCCCCCCCCCCCCCCCCCCCCCCCCCCCCCCCCCCCCCCCCCCCCCCCCCCCCCCCCCCCCCCCCCCCCCCCCCCCCCCCCCCCCCCCCCCCCCCCCCCCCCCCCCCCCCTCTTATGTGGGAGCTTTTTAGCAAGTCCACATACTCAACCATTATTTAGTCTTCTATGATTGCTAACGCTCACAACATATATATGGAGCAAAAAGTTTCAGCCAGACACATAGAAAGATAGGGGCTTATAATTCCGCCTCCCAACTTATTCACCTCAGGGGTGATGTCAACAATAATAACTCATGATCACTCATATCCAACTGGATATATATGCCTAGATCTTTCCCACCACATGATGCTTACAAAATAGAAAAATAAAAAAAGGAATAGAGGAGAACACTATTGACTATTGCATAAAAACTAAATACATAAAAGTAAAAGATAGGCCCTTCGCAGAGGGAAGCAGAGGTTGTCATGCGCTTTTTGTTTTTGGATGCACAAGCTCTTAATGCAAAGGAACGTCATGTTATATTGCCCCTTGTGATAGCAATATTTATTATGTAGTCTGCCGCTTTTATTTCTTCACCATCACAAGTTCGTACAACGCTTATTTTTTCTTACAATAAAAGATCAAACATATTTAGAAGCAATTTTTATTGCTTTATGCACCGATGACAACTTACTTGAAGGATCTTATTCAATCCATAGGTAGGTATAGTGGACTCTCATGACATGAAACTGGGTTTAAGATTTTTGGATGCACAAGTAGCATCTCTAATTGGTGCGGATTTTTGGCTAGCAAAGATATCGGGCAAGCACCACATGTTGGAGGATCTATGAAAATATAATTTCTATGTGAATATAAGCAAACATAATTAAATACGTTGTCTTCCTTATCCAACGTCAATAATTTGGCATAAAATATTTAATGGGGGCTCACAATCATAAAAGATGTCCAAGATAGTATATTTGCATGTGAATCTTCTCTTCTCTTATTAATTTTTTCATGAATTGCATCATTGACCAATGCTATGTTTGTCAATTTTCAATAAATTTTACCACTTATACTTTTCCTTATGTAATGTCATTACTTTCCATAAGATTAGCATATGATACTTTTCATTATTTTCATTGCTAGAATTGAAACATAAAAGTAAAGAAGCAAAAACTCAAACTACTCTTTATTATATAACTCTCAACTCGATTAAATAGATAGATAGATCACGAAACTAGCACTCGAAAATAGATCATACTAAATTTCATTCAACTAAATCACGAAATAACTAAGGATCAAACTAAAAATAGGTAAAGATGATAAAAGTGATGGTGATACGATATCGGGGCACCTCCCCCAAGCTT
Source organism: Thinopyrum obtusiflorum (assembly GCA_036873465.1). Taxonomy (NCBI): domain Eukaryota; kingdom Viridiplantae; phylum Streptophyta; class Magnoliopsida; order Poales; family Poaceae; genus Thinopyrum; species Thinopyrum obtusiflorum. Next base: position 24,845 of record JAAAWM010010882.1, on the reverse strand, counting down.
GGCACAAAACAAGGGGAGTGCCCATACCCGTGTACTCAAGTTTCTTTCTTCGGTGATGGTGGTGGTGATGAAGTAGTGAGCTTGTCCTTCGGCTTCCATGGCATAGGTTCTCCATCATAAAAGGATGCACGAGTCTTCGGAGTCCTGAAACTTGTAGCTAAACTCATACCTTTGAATCTTGCCTCATACTCAAAATTTTGGTTTTGGAGGTCATAAACTTGGCCTTGAAGATAATCGATTCATTCGTTGAGCTTGAAGACGATGTCCTTCATTGACTGGCCATCCACTTTGTGATCACGGGTGAATTCCGTGATCATGGAGTGGTTGGCACTAAGTCCACCATCCCTTGGCACTTGAAGATCTCCTGCTCCACCGCTTCGAGCCTGGCCTCCACGCTTCCTGTCTTCTTGGGCCCTTGAACGTCCCGGATGTGGAGCACCCCCTCACGCATCGCAATGGCTTGAGGGTGCTTCATCACCTTCGGTAGGTAGGGGTTGATGACCTTCTCGTAGAACTTGTCCTTGGAAGAGCTTGGTGGAGCCTTGGCGATCTAGATCTGTCAAAAAATTAGCACGAAACAAGAACAGAGAATTTTTCTGCAATACGGTGGTCAAAACGTCCGGGAGTATATATAAAGAATTTTTATCTTGCAAAACAAGTATTCCAGAAGAAATGGAGTTGGGAAGGCTCACCAGGGGCCCACAAGCCACCAGGGCGCGCCCTGGTGCCTCGTGGGCACCTGGGTGGCCCCCCTCCGGTGTTTGTTATTTTTGTATTTTTTCTAATATTCCAAAATAGATAGAAAGTATTTTTATGGAATTTTTGGAGTCGGTTTACTTACCGTATCATGTACCTCTTCCTTTTCAAGGTCTCTCTTATGTATTCCTCTGGTGTCATAGTTTGAATAATGTTAGTTTAAATATTAATAGGCGTACCTGAGATATAATGCTTAATTCTTTGTCCATTGACCACCTTCGGATTAGTGCCTTCGGCGTTGTTGATCTTAATGGCGCCAGAACGATAAACTTCCTCGATGATATACGGTCCTTCCCATTTAGAGAGAACTTTTCCTGCAAAAAATCTAAAACGATAATTGTACAATAGAACATACTCACCCACTTCGAATTCCTATTTTGGAATTCTTCTATCATGCCATCTTTTAACCTTTTCATTAAACAATTTGGCATTTTCATAAGCTTGGGTTCTCCATTCATCTAGCGAGCTAATATCAAATAACCTCTTTTCACTGACAAGTTTGAAATCTTAATTGAGTTATTTAATCGCCCAATATGCCTTATGTTCTAACTCAAGAGGTAAATGACATGCTTTTTCATAAATCATTTTATATGGGGACATACCCATAGGATTTTTATAAGCAGTTTTATAGGCCCATAATGCATCGTCAAGTTTCTTAGACCAATTCTTTCTAGATCTATTGACGGTTTTTTGCAAAATTATCTTTATTTCTCTATTACTCAATTCAAATTATCCACTAGATTGAGGGTGATAGAGGGATGCAATTCTATGGTTGACATCATATTTAGCAAGCAATTTACGGAAAGCACCATGAATAAAATGTGAACCACCATGAGTCATTAAATACCTAGGGACTCCAAACCTCGGGAAAATAATTTCTTTAAGCATTTTAATAGAAGTGTTATGATCAGCACTACTAGTTGGAATAGCTTCTACCCACTTAGTAACGTAATCAACAGCAACCAATATATGCATATACCCATTAGAGGAAGGAAAAGGTCCCATATAATCAAATCCCCGAACATCAAACGGTTCAATAACAAGTGAATAATTCATAGGCATTTCCTGACGTCTACCAATATTACCAATTCTTTGACATTCATCACAAGATAAGACAAACTTACGAGCATCCTTAAAAAGAGTAGGCCAATAAAAACCAGATTCTAATACCTTGTGTGCAATTCTGTCTCCTGCATGGTGTCCTCTGTAAGCCTCGGAGTGACACTTCCTAGGATTTGTTCATGTTCATGCTCAGGTATACAACGTATAATAATACCATCTACTCCTTCTTTGTAAAGATGTGGATTATCCCAGAAGTAATGTCTTAAATCAAAGAAGAACTTTTTCTTTTGTTGGTATGTGAAACTAGGTGGTATAAATTTAGCAACAATATCTGCATACCAAGGACTATTACGAGAAGCATTTATGATAGTTAGTTGCTCATCAGGGAAACTATCATCAATAGGTAGTGGGTCATCAAGAATATTTTCCAACCTAGACAAGTTATGAGCTACGCGATTCTCATCTCCCTTCCTATCGGTAATATGCAAGTCAAATTCATGTAGCAATAGAACCCACCTAATGAGTCTAGGTTTAGCATATTTCTTTTCCATAAGGTATTTAATAGCAGCATGATCAGTGTGAACAATTACTTTAGAATCAACTATGTAAGATCTGAATTTATCACAAGCAAACACAACTGCTAGAAATTATTTTTCCATAATAGCATAATTTCGTTGAGCACTGTCTAGAGTTTTGCTGGCATAATGAATAACATTTAATTTCTTATCAACTCTTTGTCCTAGAACAGCACCAACAGCATAATCACTAGCATCACACATAATTTCAAAAGGCAAGTTTCAATCAGGTGGTTGAACAATAGGTGCAGAGGTTAAGGCTTTCTTATGTGTTTCAAAGGCTTCTACACAATCATCAACAAAAACAAATGGAACATCTTTATGCAAGAGATTAGTAAGAGGCCTAGAAATTTTAGAGAATTCTTTAATAAACCTCATATAGAAACCAGCATGACCAAGGAAACTTCTTATACCTTTAATATCTTTAGGACATGGCATTTTCTCAATTACATCAACTTTAGCTTTATCCACTTCAATGCCTCGTTCAGAACTTTTATGCCCCAAGACAATACCTTCATTCACCATAAAGTGGCACTTCTCCCAATTCAAGAAAAAATTAGTTTGTTCACATCTCTGCAAAACACAATCGAGGTTGCTCAAGCAATCATCAAAAGAAGTTTCGTAAACGAAAAAATCATCCATGAAAACCTCAACAATCTTTTCATAAAAGTCAGAGAATATAGCAGTCATACATCTTTAAAAGGTAGCAGGTGCATTGCATAAACCGAAAGGCATATGTCTATAAGCATAAGTTCCAAAAGGACAAGTAAAGGTGGTTTTCTCTTGGTCGGATTGTGATACAGGTATTTGAGAGAAACCAGAATATCCATCAAGAAAGCAAAAGTGTGTATGCTTAGACAATCTTTTTAACATTTGATCAATAAAAGGTAAAGGGTAATGATCTTTTCTAGTGGCTTTGTTTAGTTTTCTAAAATCAATTACCATCCTATAACCAGTTACAATTCTTGGTGGAGTAAGTTCATTTTTATCATTAGCAACAACGGTAATGCCTCTTTTCTTAGGGATACAATGAACGGGACTTACCCATCTACTATCAGCTATGGGATAGATTATACCTGCTTCCAGAAGCTTAATATTTCAGTTTTTACCACCTCTTTCATCTTAGGATTTAATCGCCGTTGGTGATTAACAACAGGTTTAGCATCAGGCTCCATATTAATTTTATGCTGACATAGAGTGGGACTAATGCCCTTAAGATCATCAAGAGTATATCCAATAGCAGCACGGTCCTTCCTCAGAGTTTTTAATAATCTCTTTTCTTCATGCTCTGAAAGGTTAGCACTAATAATAACAGGATATATCTTCTTTTCATCAAGATAAGCATATTTCAATGTATCAGGCAATTGTTTTAGTTCAAACACAGAATCACCCTTAGGTGGAGGAGGACCTCCAAGAGTTTCAACAGGCAAATTGTGTTTAAGGATAGGTGGTTGATCAAAGAACATCTATCTATTTCATTTATTTTATTCATGTGCATATCGTTTTCATGGTCTAGCAAATATTGTTCTAACAGATCAGTAGGAGGTACGTCAATGGAATCAAGACCAATGATTTCATCTTTACTAGACGATTCTTTATCATGAGGTTGTCTACGAAACTTAGAGAAATTAAACTCATGAGATATATCACCAAAGTTAACACTGACAATTTCTTTAGCGCAATCAATCTTAGCATTAACTGTGTTCAAGAAAGGTCTACCAAATATAATGAAACAAAAATCATCTTATGGAGAACCAAGAACTAGAAAATTAGTAGGGTATTTTATTTTTTCACACAAGACTTCAACATCTCTAATAATCCCAAGCGGTGTAATCGTATCTATATTCGCGAGTTTAATAGTAACATCAATATCCTCTATTTCAGCAGGTGCAATATCATTCATAATTTCTTGATATAAGGTAAACGAGATAGCACTCACTCTAGCACCCAAATCACATAAGCCATGATAACAATGATCTTCTATTTTAACTGAGACAACAGGCATGCCAACAACAGGCTTATTCTTATCTTTAGTATCGCGTTTGGCAATTCTAGTAGCTTCATCACAAAATAATATAACATGCCCATCTATATTATCGACCAAGAGATCTTTAACCATAGCAGCATTAGGTTTAACTTTAATTTGTTTAGAGGGTCTAGGTTCTCTAATATTAGTTTTGTTAACCACAGTTGAAACTTTAGCATGTTCCTTTATCCTTACAGGAAAAGATGGTTTTCTCAATATAAGTAGTAGGAACAACTAGATCAACATTGTAAATGATAGTTTCTTCTTTAACTATAACAGGCTCCTCAATCTTTTTTTTAACAGGGGGATGATATTTAAACCACTTCTCCTTAGGGATATCAACATGAGTAGCAAATAATTCACAAAAGGAAGCTACTATCTCAGAGTCAAGTCCATATTTAGTGCTAAACTTATGAAAAGTATCGGTATCCATAAAAGATTTAACACAATCGAACTCAAATATTATACCCGACTCATTACCTTTGTTGAGTTCCCAATCTTCATAGTTGCGTTTAATTCTTTCCAGAAGATCCCATCTAAATTCAATAGTTTTCTTCATAAAAGAGCCAGTTGAAGAAGAATCGAGCATGGTTTGATGAGAAAGTCGAGCATAAAAATTATGTAAGATAATTTCTTTTGGGAGCTCATGATTGGGGCATGTGTACATCATGTACTTAAGCCTCCCCCAAGCTTGAGTGATGCTTTCTCCTTCACGAGGCCAAAAATTATATATATATTTCCGATCACGATGAACCAGGTGCACAGGATAAAACTTTTGATGAAATTCCAATTTCAATCGATTCCAAACCCACATTTCAATATCATCACATAGCCTATACCATGTCAATGCATTTCCCTTCAAAGATAAAGGGAAAGCCTTCCTTTTAACTTCCTCTCCGGGTAAACTTGTAAACTTAAATAATCCACAAACTTCATCCACATAGATTAGGTGCATATCGGGATGTAGTGTTCCATCTCCTACATAAGGATTAGCTAGCAGTTTCTCTATCAAACCCGAAAGAATCTCATAATAAATATTTTCAATAGGTGCAGTAGGTTGAGGAACAAATCTTTGTGCTTCCGGACGAGGTGAAGATACCCCGAACAAACCCCTCAAAGGATTGTTTTTCATAATAACAAGTAACAGTAAATTTCAGCACGTAATATAAATGTTTGATAGCCTGACGAGGAGTGATGACCCACAAGTATAGGGGATCAATTGTAGTCATTTCGATAAGTAAGAGTGTCGAACCCAACGAGGAGTAGAAGGATATGACAAGCGGTTTTCAGCAAGGTATATTCTGCAAGCACTGAAATTATCGGTAACGAGTAGTTTGATAGCAAGATAATTTGTAACAAGTGACAAGTGGCAATAGTAATTAAGGTGCAGCAAGGTAGCCCAATCCTTTTTATTGCAAAGGACAGGTCGGAACGGTCTCTTATAATAAGCTAAGCGTTCTTGAGGACACATGGGAATTTCATCTAGTCACTTTCATCATGTTTGTTTGATTCGCGTTCGCTACTTGATAATTTGATATGGGGGTGGACCGGTGCTTGGGTGTTGTTCTTACTTGAACAATCCTCCCACTTATGATTAACTCCTCTCGCAAGCTTCCGCAACTACGAAAGAAGAATTAAGATAAATCTAACCATAGCATTAAACATATGGATCCAAATTAGCCCTTTACGGAATAGCGCAAAAATTAGGGTTTAAGCTTCTGTCACTCTAGCAACACATCATCTAATTACTACTCCACAATGCATTCTCTTAGTCCCAAAGATGGTGAAGTATCATGTAGTCGATGTTCACATAACACCACTAAGGGAATCAACAACATACATATCATCAAAATATCGAACGAATACCAAATTCACATGATTACTTATGACAAGACTTCTCCCATGTCCTCAAGAACAAAAGTGACTACTCACACATCATATTCATGCCCAAGATCAGAGGGGTATTGAATATCATAATGGATCTGAACATATAATCTTCCACCAAATAAACCAACTAGCATCAACTACAAGATGCAATCAACACTACTAGCAACACACATGTACCAATATGAGGTTTTGATACAAAGATTGAATACAAGTGATGAACTAGGGTTTGAGATGAGATGGTGCTGGTGAAGATGTTGATGAAGATTGGTCCTCCCACGATGAGAGGGTTGTTGGTGATGACGATGGCTTCGATTTCTCCCTCCCGGAGGGCAGTGTCCCCGGTGGAATCGCTCCGCCGGAGAGCAAAAATGCTCCTGCCAAAGTTCCGCCTCGAGACGGCGGCGCTCCGTCTCAAAAGTCCTCTCCTTATTTTTTCTAGGGCAAATGGGCTTATATACCAGAAGATTGGCACCGGAGGCTGGCCAGGGGCCCCACAAGCCACCATGGCGCGCCTAGGGGGTGGGCGCGCCCTGGTGCCTCGTGGGCACCTGGATAGCCCCTGTGGTATTTGTTTTCTCCAATATTTTTTATTTATTCCAAAATAAATCTCCGTGAAATTTTAGCTCATTTGGAGATGTGCAGAGTAGGTATCTCTGACATAGTTTTTTCAGGTCCAGAATTCCAGCTGCTGGCAATCTCCCTCTTCATGTAAATCTTGCATGTTAAGAGAGAAAAGGCATAGAATTGCTCTACAAAGTGTTATATTGATTAAAAACACTATAAATAAAAGAAGGAAAACATGATGCAAAATGGACATATCAAGGAGCTCCATCCGCTGATTACCGCACTATTGGGTGGCAGAAGGGGCGACGCGCAGGGCGAGGAGCTTTCACCGAAGGTTGCATGCAACAATGCTTGGACCTTCGCATTAGAGTCCTCCGCCTCGAGCGTATCCCATTTTATGACGTCGTCAGAGCCCGAACCAACATTGTTGGGTCTGCAGGCGCCGAGGGGGTGGAAGAAGTCGACAAGCAGGGTGGAGTGGTTGTCAGCTGCGATTGTGGCGGGGAGGGATCCTACCCCGTCGTGAGCCCAATCTACAGATAGATTAGGAATCACGGCGACGGCTCAAACTGATACTCGTTGAGTAGTCATACCCCTCCCCCCCAGGGACCGCGTCCACATCTCGGGCCGACGCTCCTTCTCCGGGGTACGACCCATGGCGGATGTGGACTGTGGGTTAGGTATCTCTATGGTTTGGTAGCAGAGTGGAGCACGTGGGTAGATATACATTGAGCACGGAGAGAAACGGAATTTCGGTGGGGTATGTTGGAGGCCCCGGCGTGTCCGAACTGGCGTGGCAGGCAGTTTGGACACCCTCATTTCTTCCCCCACAAATGCAATGGGTTTGAAGGAACCTGGACTGTCTCATGGAGATGCTCTTTGTTTAGCTTTCATTTGTGGGCTTATATCCGTTCTCGTTTCACAGAACGATTGTCGTCCAGAATCGATAGAAATAAATGTTGCTCCTACATACGTTCCTATGTGGGCTGGCCCATTAGAGCACTCCGGACCGGTAGGCTGAGAAGCGGTTTGAGGAAGCTTCCATGCCCAGTTTTTTTTTCCTTTTTCTCCGTTTTTCGTTGCCAGTTTTCTATTTTTGTTTATGTTACTTTTCTTTATCTTTTTATTTTAAATTTGTTATCTTCTCCTTCTCCTTTTTATTTTTTATTTTTATTTCTTTAAATTCATGAATATTTTTCAAAGTCATGATAACTTCTGAACACCCAAACATTTTTCAAAATCTTGAACATTTTTTGAATTTGTGAAGTTTTTTTTTAATTTTGAACATTTTCCAAATTTGGGGTCATTTTTCCAAATTTGCAAAAAAAATGTGAACATTGTTCAAATAAGCAAACATTTTCAAATTCTTGAATACTTTTCAAATTTGTAGAAATTAAGCTCAAATTCACAAACAGCTTTTGAACCATGAACATCTTAAAACACAATGGACTTTTAATAAATACACAAATATTTATTATAAATTTATAATTCATCATTTATTTATATTGCAGACATTTTCTAAATGCAAATATTTTCAAAAAATGGTAAATACGTGAACATTTTTTAAACCACAAAGTCTTTTCCAATTGGAAAAACGCTTGCCTTCAACCGACCGATTCCTAGGTGAGTGTCCGCCATCTTCATGTCCGTCGGATTGGTTCTTAATTGGACGATCAGGAGCTAACCTCCACCTGCTCCATACTTCTTGCAACTCCACCCTTGTTTCAGAAGGCAAGACCGCAACTAGGCCTTTGTTGCAAACCGACCTGGGAGCTAGATCCCTGCAGCGGTTGCGAATGGAGAGGGTGAGGGTAGTTGTATCAGCACCGAGCTGAGTACCAAGCCAACAACATCGGATGCTCGCGACCAGCAGCCAAGCCGAGTGCCCCCACCTATAGGTCGTCGTCACCGAGCGCCGCCCACTGTAGGTCACTGTCACCGAGCGCATCCATGTCGAATCTCCGCCACCAAACGTCTCCCCACCGACCAAATCGACGAATTCAGCGAGATCCGTCATGCCGGCATGGAGTGCCATCAACTTCACTGCCGTCCTATCAGGATTGGCGCTAGCAGCAGCCACATCACCATGCGCGTACATCCACATCCACTCCAAGTTTCTGCAACAACATCGTTGTTGCGGAAAGACGACTGTGTCAGTGTGCGATGCGGCAGAAGATGTTGTTGTAATTTTTGCAACAAGGGTATTATTGCAGAAAATTAGACGCGGATGGAGATGTTGTTGGAACTTTGCAATAAGGGTCTTGTTGCAAAAAATTAGAGAAGAAGAACTTTTGCAACAGGGGTCTTGTTGTGGGAAATTAGACAAGAGAAGATTTTACAACAAGGGTCGGGAAATTAAAAAAGAGCAGGTTTTGCAACAAGAACATTGTTGTAGAAAATTAGAGAAGAGGAATGGACAATTCGCGTCACACAATTGGATGGCTCGCAAGGCGGCGGATCTTTTAAAAACATACGCCGGCCGACGCGTAGTACGCCCCTTTCCAATTCGGGAACATTTTTTAACCTTTAATATTTTGTTTTTGTGAACATTTTTAAAAAATTACGAGCTTTTATTTCATTAAAAGTTTTTAGTTCACAATTATCATATTAAATATATGAAGAATTTTCAATTTAATCAAATTTTAGTTCACTGCCTGGTCTATTTTTCTCTGACCGGCTTTCAACGCAAACGATGCTAACATGGGCCGGTTTCCTAACTGGATTTTTTTCACCAATATCTTTGCCCTGTTTTTTGGATTTCAGAAATTGTGCACTTTCTTTTTGTTTTTTCTTTGTGCCTTCCACTTTTTTTTTTGTTATTTCACTTTTTTCACTGCCTTTCTAATTTTTTGTTTTTGTTTTTCTTTGTGTTTTCTTGTGTTCGTTTTTTTCATTTTTATGAACATATTTATTTCTCATGAACTTTTTTCCAAATTTTTGTACCCTTTTTGAATTAGAGAACAGTTTTTCATATGCACTACATTTTTACCTATATTTTCAATCCATTCTTGTAGTTGTCCCAAGTTTTTTTTGAATCCATGATTTTTTAATTCATAATTTTTTTCAAATCCCTAAATATTGAATTCATGAAAAGTTTTACAAATTCGCAAAAACATCATGATTAGTTTTTTCTAACAATTATTTGTTTTTAATTTTGTAAACACCTAATTCCTGAACAATTTATGAAGTTACGATCATGTTTTGAATTCATTAACATTGTTTTCAAATTCATCGACAAATTTTAAATTTGTGAGTAGTTTCTTTGCACCAATGAACATTTCTTGAATTCATGAACATTTTTTGAATTAATTAACAATTATTGAATTCATGACCTTTCTCAAATTGGTGAACAATTTTTAAATTGACAAACAGTCAATTCCTGAAGAAAAAAAATTCATAAAAATATTGAATCTGCAAATGTTGAAAATATGTGAGCATTTTTAATTCATCATTATTTATCGAATTTACAAACTTTCTCAATTTTGCAAATTATTTATAATGCATGGATTTCTTTAATTGACAATTTGTGGTGAAATCGCCAACAATTTTGAAACTCATGAACATTTTTATAATTTGTTATTTTATTTTAATTCATGAAGATTCTTTGGATTCATGAACATTTTAATTATCCATGAACACTCTTTGAATTCACAAACTTTTTTCGAAATTCACAAACATTTTTTGAATTTATGAACATTTTTCCTGAAGTCGTGATCCTTTTTCGAATTCGTGAATACTTTTCGTATTAGTCAATAATTTCAAATCAAAATAAAACCAACCGACAATGGACAATGAAATGTGAAAAAATAGAAGGAAAAAAGGTTGGCTGGCTAGGATCCTCAAGGCCGGCTCGCTCGCAATAGCTATGTTGTATCCTCCTTGGGTTGTATCGCTGTGATCGCAATAGCTATGGGTTCGTGCGATAGCTATTATATGTTGAAAAAACAAGCTACGAAGTCGTTCCACGCCTACTCGATGTGATCCACTCTTGGCTTGTATGGCTCGCAATGCACGTACATATCACCCGCAAATGCTGGGAGCTTCAACGTGTGGCATTTGGCGACAAATAGCAGCGGGACGCAAACAGAGACGGCCAACTGGGCCCGCCCAAAAGCAGGAGCGCACTATACGAAATTCCAAAAAAAATCATGTGCTCATTTTTGAACAGACGGCATCACCCCTGCTACACGCACTGGTAACAACTAGAGCTGCCAAGCTCTGGTGATTAATACGTAGAGTAGGGTTTCAAACGTGATTTTCTTTTGGAGAAAGTGAATATTTTAATAAAACATGACAATTTTTTAAATATTCAAACAAAAAATAAGAAACTCAAACATTTTGTGAAAATGCAATATTTTTTAATCTTGAATATTTTTAAAATGTATGATTTAAAAGAAAACACGAACATGCCATGAGAACATGATTTTTTTTAAACTCCGAACAAAATTCGAAAATGCAAACACATTTTAGTCCAGGAAAAAAATTGAAAAATGAAAATATTTTTGATTCTACGACGAAATTTAGAAAACATGAACAATTTTTTGAAAAGCGCGAACACTTTTCGTAATATGGAACAGTTTTCTAAAAACACAACTATTTAAGAAATTCGTGACATGAAAATTGAAAACTGAAACATTTTTAAAATCTTCGATCATTTTTTGTAAACGCAATAATTTTTTGAATTTGTGAACAATTTTTCAAAAATGGAAAAAAATTTGAAATTCTGACAAAAAATTTGTCAACACAAACAATTATCAAAAACAAGAAATATTTTTTGAAAGTTCCAAAATATTTGGTATTGTCGAACATATTTTGAAACAAAAAGGAAGAACTAAAACCCCCAAAAAATGGAACAAAAATAGAAAACAAAACATAAATGCCGGTAAAATTGGCTGGGAACCTAAACTGGATCATTCCTTTTCTATAGTATGTACTTAAATGGATCGGTCCATCTCGATTCGCTCCTGTGCGGTGTCGTAAGAGTTTGACGCCTATTAGAACCGGTTACTCGCTACCGCTCATATCGCGTTGTAGGTTCGCTCGCTCAAGTTTTTCTTCTGATTTTTTCTTCTTTCCTTTTGTTTTGCTTTGTCTTTGGTTTTACCGGTGTTTTTTTTACTTTGGTTTCTTTTGCCTTCTCATTCTTTATTTCTTTATTTCGTAGTTATATTTTGATTTTCTTCATTTCTTTATTGATTCTCTTCAATTTTCTTTATCTTTTCTTTTTGTTTCTTTGTCAGGTTTTATCAGTCTTACTTTCTAACACATGTTTTTTTTCTCACTACACACTGTACATTTTTAGGGCATATATGAAACATTTTATAATACATGTTGCACATTTTCTAAATACATGATGTATATTTTTTAAATACAAGTTCTGAATAATGCTTTAAATACACGGTAACTTTTCCCAAATACACATTGTACAAATAACACATAGTATAAACTACCAGAAATTTTTTTACAGTGTGTAAATTTTTTTAAAATTTTTACTGACATTTTTAAGGAATACATAAATAATTATTTAAAAAATCATGTACTTTCTTTAATGCAAATAAAAAGGTTGACATACTCTAACATTTTCTCAATTTTATATAATATATTTTATAAATGTCATAAACATTTTTCTGAAATAGGAAAATATATCCGTAAAATGTTACATACATTTGTTTGATGACACGAAACAAGTTTTTACATTACACGAAATAATTACATTGTACACACATTTTTGCCAAAAAAGTACCATTGACTGTTTTGAAACACAGTATGATTCTTTCACTGTCAAGTTTTTTTTTTTAATTTACAATTTTTTTAAAAATTGCTCTACCAAATTGTTTATACTATGTTAACATTTTTAAAATTCGTGGTTCTATATTTCTGAAGTAATTTATTTTTTGAAATATATGCATTTAAAATATAAAAAAAAAAAACAATTGAAATTTATGTGGGATCAGCATGACATAAGTGTGAGAACCATACGTCCTACAGGGCCGACAACAAAGACAACCGTCTTTCTCACAGCAAGTGGCACATAGCGACGCGCTCCAGGCGAATCCTAAATAAGAGTCCTATTTGTCGCCATAAACGCCCGTTATAGCAGAATTTGAAAACGGCGCACACACCCTTTGTCCGCCCTGGGTCGGCCCATCTATTGTATTTTTAAATGCAAAAAATGACACGTGATGTGATCCGAACTTGATACGTACTGGTTCTACGTATGCTGCGACACCACCGGATGTCTTTAGTTATATATTTTACGTGTTTTCTTTCTTCTTCTTTCCTTTTTTATTTTTTCTTGTTCCTTTTTTTATTTTATTTTGTTACGGTTTGTTCAGTTTTTTATTTTCTTTTTTTCTTTTCATTCTCTTTAGCTAAATGGGTTAACTTCTTTTCAAAATCGATGAACTTTTCAAAATTTGATAAACTTTTTTTTAAAATTCATGAACTTTTTATCAAAATCGATAAAGTTGTTTTCAAAATCAATGTACTTTTTTTTAAAATCGATGGACCCTTTTTCAAAATGATGAAATTTTTCTAAAATTGATAAACTTTTTTTCAAATTGATGAACTTATCTTTCAAAATTGACAATTTTTTTTCCATATTTGTTATTTTTCTTCAAAATTGATAAACTTTTTTTAGGTAGTTTCGTCAAAAAAAAAGGGGAGTGCGATCGAGGGAAAAAGTACCTGCGCGATCGAGAGCGGTCTTTTTTCGAGGGAGTGCGATCGAGAAGGAATCGAAGTTTTGCCTTATAATGGGCCCGGCCATCTTCCTTTTTCAGGTTTAATGCGCAAAAAACTGCATGCGTGGGCGTAATTCGCACCAGTGACTCCTGGCTCATTGTATGTGCAGCACTGACCACCCAGGCACATCACCTATTGTGTTTACTAACAACTTTTTTCATTTTTCTTGGAACGGTTTCGTACAGGTTTTTTTCTTTTTTCTTGGAATGGTTTTGTTTTTTTCTTTTTGCTAAATGCGTTAAAAATTCAAATTCATGAACCTTTTTCCAAATAGATGAACTTTTTTTTAAAATTCATGAACCTTTTTTGAATTTTGTGAACTTTTTTCAGAATTGATGAAGTTCATTTCAAAATTGATGAAGTTTTTTAAATTTCTAAAAATAAAATAAAATTTGAAGATTTTTTTTCAATTTTAATGAACTTTTTTCCAAAATTAATAAACTTTTTTTCAAAATTGATGAACTTATTTTTTTTACAAATTCGTGAACATTTTCTAATTCATGATCTTTTGCTATATTTTGGGATTTGTGTTAAAATTCATTTTCTGAAAAGTCAATGGTTTACTAGTTAACCATGGACCGGTCGATCGGTCGACCATTGAACGAACTAACCAAATGCAAGCTAGTGTGTAATGGGCCAGCTCATTGCTAGTGGTTAGTGAGCGCCATAACTCCTAGGCAAATAAGGCGCCGACTAGGAGCTCCCCGTCCTCCATATCACCACCGCCATTGTTGTTTGTCAGCTAGTTAGCCATCCCTTTTTTTTAGGTTTGGCCGATCAGTCATGTTTTTTTTAGGGGATGCCAATCAGTCATCTAGTCTAATAAACTAACAGCTCGTTTGACCCAAGTGCCTAGGGTGAATACTACCGAAATTCTTTTAACCACAACAGCCCAAGAAGAAGCTTAGTAGTTGGCCTTGGGCCGAATATGCTTTAAAATACACGATAAACGAGATCCTCAATGCTCCGTATAGCCAAGAGGAGGTCAAAATGGCACTGTTTCATATGTTCCCCATCAAGGCCCCAGGACCTGACGGATTCCTAGCTCATTTCTTTTAGCGGCACTACGAGGTTTGTGATGTCGACGTGACTAGCATGGTTCTGAAAATTGTTGAAGGTACACAGTCTGCTGAATGTATCAATGAGACGGTTCTAGTGCTGATTCCTAAGGTAAAAAATCGAACACTACTAGCACAATTCCGTCCAATCAATCTGTGCAACGTGCTTCATAAGATTGCATCAAAAGTCATATCTAACAGTCTGAAGCTAGTTTTTCCTGCCATAATTTCTGAGGATCAGTCAACTTTTGTGCCTGGCAGATTGATCACTGACAATATCATTACAACCTATGAATGTTTGCATTTTATGAAGAGTCCGGCGTTTCGGTGCCCAGGCTCTTCTACACCCGGTCAGAAAACAAATCGCAAAAAAAATAAAATGAAAAATTCCAAATTAATTTGCATGGTAGAAAATTTATTACGTGAGGTCCGCTCCAATTTTCAGATCATTTGGACATCAGATTAGCTCCCAGCAAAAAAAGAAAAATCAAGTCAGAATAGTGCGTGAACAGTAAACTTTTTTACAGACCCCGAATTTGTGGTTTTTGCCGAGAGCTGCTAATATGTCCAAATGATTCAAAAAATGGAGCGGACATCACGTATCAAATTATCTACCACGCAAAAAATTGGAATTTTTTGAATTTTCTAGTATTTATTTTGATTTTTCCGTCAGCGCGGGTGCAGCTGAGCCTGTGCTCAGAAGTGGATTATCGTTTTATGAAGAGGAACAACGCAAAGAAACACGAGTCGTGTGCCTTGAAGCTGGACATGATGAAAGCCTACGACCGTGTTGAGTGGACCTACCTAAAAGCTATAATGCTTAAATTTGGATTCACGGATAGGTGGGTGAGTATTGTTATGAGCCTTGTGACAACAGTAAAATTCTCAGTAATGTTTAATGGCAAAAGGTTGAAGGAGTTTAAACCTTCATGAGGAATCAGATAAGGGGACCCAATATCTTTATACTTGTTCTTGTTAGCAGCAGAGGGCCTGTCGTGCCTACTTAAACCAAAAAGAGAGTCATCCAATTTGAATGGGTTACAGGTGGCGCCGTTGGCAGCCCCGGTGAACCATCTTTTATTCGTTGATGACAACCTGCTATTTTTTAATGCAAATGGTGTGGAGCCTACGAAGGTGAACCATGTTCTGGACATATACTGTCAAGCAACATGGCAGCGCATAAACCATTCCAAGTCTTCCATATACTTCAGCAAGGGTGTTCTTGAGAACACCAGGAATGAGATAAAGTTGTTGCTAAACGTTCCAAATGAAACTTTAAATGCGAAATATTTGGGCATTGCCTTCTGATATCGGGAATTCAAAAAATGGTGCTTTTAAATACCTCAAGGACCGTCTCTGGAGCAAGGTTCAAGGTTGGATTGAGAGACCATGTCAGCCGCAGGTAAGGAAGTGTTAGTCAAATCTGTTGCGCAGACAATGCCCGTTTTTTCTATGTCCCGCTTCAAGCTTCCAAGAGGTTTTTGTGAACATCTTAATATGTTGATTCAGAAGTTTTGGTCGAGGAGTAAAGAAGGTAAGCGCAAGCCACATTGGGTATCATGAAAACAATGACACGGAGGAAGGGCATGGGCGGTCTTGGTTTCAAGGACTTTGAACTTTTCAACCTGGCCATGATAGACAACCAAGCCTGGAGACTGCTGCAACAGCCAGAGACGTTCAGCGCTCACCTGCTGAAAAGTGTTTATTTCCCAAACTCTTCCATATTGCATGCGGAATTGGGAAATTATCCTAGCCATATTTGGAGGGCTATCATTGAAGGAAGAGACATACTAAAACAAGGTCTAATCAAGAGGATAGGCAATGGAGATTCCACTTATATCTTGGAAGAGAATTGGCTGCGACGAGATGAGATGATGAGACAGTACGGGTGTTGAACCTAGAATCCCCCTATACTTGTCTCTGAGTTAATCGACTCCACTTCATCTAGTTGGAATAAGGCGCGAGTGGAGGATACCTTTATGACCATGGATGTGAGTACTATCCTGAAAATACCACTATGCACCCGAAACATCCACGACTTCTGGTGTTGGAACTTTGAGAAAAATGGCAACTTCACGGTCAAGTCCGCTTACAGAATGATGGTGACTATAAGGCAGTGACGGGAGGCTTGGCTCGAGGGTAATCCAGGCTCTTCAAGCGTATCCGCGGAAGAGGGGGCATGAAAAACATTACGGAAGACACCGGTACTGGGCAAAATTTGTATGTTCTTATGGAGATTATAGAAGCATTCCTTGCCAACTGAGGATATTAGAGCACACCGTCATATGGCAGATAGTCTTTGTGGACAATGTGGGGCACTGGACTCATGGAGGCACTCCCTGTTAAATTGCATGTTGTCGAGATGTATTTGGGCCTTGGTGGATGACGACTTGGCTCAAACTTTGGTGGCAACAACAGAACCAAGTGCCAAGCAATGGATATTCTCCCTTATGGGAGTCACTACCACACAATCTGTTTGTATTGCTATCTGTCACATTATGGGCTATCTGGTATGTGAGGCGACAGGCTATACATGAAGGCATCTTCCAGACACCAAAAGCTACTCATTCATTCATCGTTCGTTTCATCGGTAAGGAGGGACAACATCAGCAGTTTGCAGAGACAGAAACGGTCTTTTCTTGAGCAGTTCGTCACTAGTGATCCCAGGAGTGGTCGACCCGACAACGTTGGAAGCCATTGTGTGCCAGGAGGCTTTTGCATTAGCCCAAGACCTGCATCTTCATAACTTTGTTATTTCATCAGACTCGAAGCAAGTTGTAGCTGACATCGTTCAAGGAACCAGGGGCAAGTATGGAGCTATAGTTAGTGAGATTAAATATTTAGCAAATCTTTTCGATTTAATTTTATTTTTGAAGGTCGCGCTGTCAACCATGAAGCACACAGTCTAGCCAAGCACTCTCTTTCGTTAGGTCAGGAACGTCATGTCTGGTTTGGCCAATCCCATGACATCACTTGTATCCCCACATTCTGTGGTTTTCGATGAATTAAACTTGGCTTTACCCCTAAAAAAATCTCAATAACTGAAAATTACACGTCTCAAAAAACTGAAAATCACACATGTCTCAAAAAGAAAAACTGAAAATCACACTTTAGCTAAAAAAAACCCTGAAAATCACAGTTATGAGTGCATGTCCTGTGCTGAGAAAACTTACACGGGCATTTCATTTTTCTTGAAAGCAACATCGATAAAACTTACCTCGCAAAAAAAAAAAAAAAAACATCGATAAAACTTTTGCGGTGGTTTGGCCTGATGACATAACTTTCACTTTTTATGACGTGCATTTTCCTGTTTCTTGTGAGGTCTTTTAATGCAAAAAAAAAACACCTATCACCGCACATAATTCTCGAAAGCACAGATTAAACCATAAAGCTTTGGCATTAACAGGCACTTACAACTAATAACGAGCACAAAATGGGATTAACAGGCACTTACTACAACTGATAACGAGGACAAAATTTCAACGAAACCAAAGAACAGAAAAAAAATACATTACACCTGAAGAATAAAGCTAACATACTACACATCTCAAGACAGAAAACACGAATTCGTCAGTAACTCATTCATCATCATCTAAAGAAGCAAAGAGAATGCCACGTCAAGCGGCCAGGTCAGCTGCAAGTCCAGGAGGCTTCAGAGCGCATCTTCGTCACCGTCGTCGCAGGGCACGGTGCACTGGATCATGACGCGGGCTCCCGACGACAGCCTGCGCACACGATCCACAACAAAAACCTCAATAACATCATCGCATATCGCGCGGGATCTTCGATATGTTGCAAGGGAAAACCAAAGCCTCGAGTGCATACCCAGTGCAGTGACAAAAAGTTGGAGCACTTAACTTTCCTCGATCTTGACGAGCTTCTCCTTGTTGTCCTTCCTGAAGGACTCTACCCTCGACGAGGCGTCGGTGAACCGCTTGCTCCCACCGTCCACCGAGTCCGGCCCGGCCGAGGAGCTCCTCCGACAGTCTGACACCGGGGACTTCTGTGTCTCGCTCTTCGGGTGCAGCAATGATGAGAGTATCGGCGTCCGGGGCAGGCACCTCGAGCGTGGTACCATCTCTTCTTCGTCGGGCCCCGCGCAGTCACAGAGGTTCTCGCCGCCCCTGCGAGATCATTCATGGTCAAGAACACCACCACATGAATGAATTAACTGAAAACCGATGAAACTCGCATGGTAAGTAAGGTCCCAGGCAAATGACAAGGAAAAGTTACTGCCTCTGAACTGAAATAACTGTTGTGACAACGACCAAATCTCCTGCTAACAAAATTCAGACGTATGCTACCCAATTTTTTTGGATTCTAATAGGGTGAAACAGAAAATGGTCCAGCCGGGATCGGCGCATGAACTGCGCTGGCATTTGCAGTACAGTTCACGGATCTGTCCGTCTATAACAGTGACAATTCTTCTAGGATAGCATCAAACACTGTTGATCAGTATGAAGCAATAGGATATCTGCTACTACTGCATCTTCAGTTGAGCAACTGAAGAATCTCGCCAGCCAGCTATGTGGAGTGGTCCTCTACACTAGATCTGACAACTAGCTCGTGTTGTGGCCGGCAATGGAGAAGTGAAGCTGCTGGCACAGAATTAGAACAGTACAATTGGAGCAGTGACAGAAAAAGGCTGCTCTTTTGGATTTGGGGGCAAAAATTTCAGAAGAAATTTTTCATCCTTACTCTCAGTAACTTCTGATTGGCACCAAACCAATCTACTCATGTTCTTTAGAGTTCTATACCAACCAGAATTTGTACAAGGCAAACCATGTATGGAACTGTTCCTAGTTCAGAAAAACGCATGCCACCGTTCGAAACAAAAAGTACTAAAGCGAAATGTAAAGTTTCCGCTCTCTCGTGCTAGGCATATTTACCAATTTTGCAATGTCCTCATCTCGGTTTTCTTCAGTAGATTCCCTGTACTTTGTTATTTTGTTTGCTACATGGATGCCAGATGCCAGCTGCACGATGGCAAGACAGAACTGCAGTGCCGTTGGCACCGAGCTAACTGCAAAATGGCCTCGTCTAGAGTCTGGGCATCACTAAATGACGGAAAGGCAATGGTCCTTGCATTCATGAAATTTATATGGTACGTGGCTCTTTTCCTATCTCTAAATTCTCCGAGCCCAGCCTACCCTAACCCACCTTTTTGTGGACATTATGCGCAACTCAATGCTCTTAAATGAGCAATCAGTGCAAAAGTTCAGCTTCAATATCCATATTTCGACTACAAAATACAAATGGTTTTACAAACTGAAGCATCCAATCAATCAAATCTAAGTTGTCATGCCAAAAACACACAAGAGCAAAATGCATTATAGGATGGTAAAGTGTGAAGCTGTCAAGTATTTTCTGCGACAGCAAAATCACTAATGAGTTAGCCAGGAATTTTGAATGGCAACTGAACATAATCTGCTGTATTCTCAACCAGTGGCATAGCTCAAGTAACACAAATAGTCTTTAAGTTATCTAAGCACAAAAGGAAGATTTCTAAATTCTAAGTTATTTAAGCACAACCGAAATGTAATGCGGAAGCACTGAATTTTACCTTTCTGCGTTGTACGAAGAAGACCTTTTAAGCACCGAGTGCCTCTCGGCGGGAACGTCTCTCTGCGCCTTGGTCTCAATAATGCTCCCACTAAAATACTCCTTATCTTCCATCCGCGTGCCTATGAATCTGGGGTTCTCCGATAGGTAATCGAGCTCACCCATCATCATGGAGCGAGAAATCAGCGGCGACGGGAACTTCAGGTTTGGGAACCTTGGCTTGTAAGCCCCAACAAGCCCAATGTTGTCATGATCCTTCACTGAAAGTGAACCACAGGTGATGAGCTGCATCAGCACATTCGCCGGCCTCAGCTTCGGGCAGGTCGGCACGACAATGTCATCCTCTTCCAGGATCCTGAAGCTGTTAGCTGACGCGTTGTCAGCTCGTATCAACGACTCTAAGCTCTCGGACTTGCCATGGGTTGAAGCCATGCTCAATGGGGTGGCACAGTGGGACATGACATCCCTGGAGATCCCCTGGAGCTCGGCCGACCGGCGAGGATGGCTTTGCTGCCGGTACTCGGTGACATCACGAACTACAGCGTCATGATCAGTGCTCAGACTCTTCTTATGCATCTCAGGTACTCTCCGAGCTGATCTTCTGCCGAGGTCATCGGTTTGAGTAGCGGCATCCATCAAACCGGTGGGCTTGAAAACCCTGAATTCTGCCGGCGTCGGCCGTGACATGACAGTCCTCTGAGGCTCCGACTCCGGCGACATTGTCTCCGAGGAGGTGCCCCGGCACGGCGAGGGGGAGTCGTCCTCATCCCGCGAAGGCACCGAAGGCACGCGCCGAGGCTTGGCTTCTCTAACTGTCACACTGGGTGGGGAGGAGGAGAAGGAGGCCTCCCTTGACCGAGGCAACCTTGTACTACCCTCTTTCTGCCTGCTCTGCTGCTTCTGGTTGCCATTACTGCCATGGTAAATTTGACCTGCATATATTTAAACAAACAGGCAAAAGATGGTATGGCAACACCAATCAGCAATGAAGCTCCCAGTCGATGTTCACAAGATCAAATGGCAAATTGTTTACCTGAAGAAGGTTGGTCCAGGATCTCGGAGCCCTTGAGCACATACTCGCCGTCGGTGGCCGGGAGGACGAGGTCGTCCTCGGCGAGATCGTGCCACACGAATCCGTTCTTGTAGCTCCTGAAAAATTCAGAGAACTCAAAAATTCAGAAAACTTCTTGTCAAGCTCGCCAAAGTTCAGACAACTCATGGAGTACATGGAGTTCAGAAAATTCAGAGAACGAACTTCATGAACTTCTTGAGAGAATTTCGCTTGGTAGCTTGGTTGGTTTACCTCTTGCAGGACCAGGAGTACATGGAGGCCATGCCCTTGCCGCGCACCATGTTGAGGTGACGAATCACATCTGCGCACCAAAGCAATCAATAAATCAATCGCCATTAAACAAGCAGTACGAGCAGACTGATTGCCCTGCACGCGGGAGCCATGTGGCGGCGTCCGTGCACTGACCTCTGAGGTAGAGCCCCTCGGAGGAGGAGGGCGCCGGCACCTCGACGAAGTGCGGGTGCTCGAGGTGGCGGCTCCGCGTGAGGTAGTACACCACCGGCACCTTCCTCGCCGGCGGCCTCTGCCGCTCCGGGCTCCGCGGCCGCCTCCCCCGGCCCTCCATTCCCTCTCTCCCACCCTCGGCAATGGCGGCTCGGTCTCTCAGCACCGCCGAAACGCACACCTGAAATGCAAGATCGCGGGGCCGGCGTCAATTCGCCTGGCTGGCTCGAAATCAGCGCCGGAAGGGACTAGCAGAGCATCCAAAGAAAAAGGTGTTTGGACTCTTGCGGCTGTTGCGTCCATCCACCGGGCGGCACAAAATACAAGATCATGGCCAGAATTGGCTCGGTGGGTGCCACCAAAATCTGGTAGCTTCCCGGCGAGTAAGAAAATAGCCGAGCGGGAGCACCTCCGAGACGACGGAAGCTTTCGAGAATGGAATCACCCGGCGCGCGCCTCCAGAACCTGCATTTTCGTATTTTTCTTGGAGCAATCAGAGGAGAACAGGGAGAGAATTCTACTACTCCAAGAAGAAGAAATCGGTGGTGCTAGGTAGGCGCTGGATAGAGGTACCTGAAAGGCTGAAACTGAAGGCTCCGGCCAAAATTCAATCCCGTTTGCCACACGGGAGGTGGACTGAACTGGAGATGGCTGCGAAGCTGAAGCTTTTATTGGAGCCGCGGTTGCGGAGGACAGCAAGGGCCAAAGGAACGAGAGGGGTAGCTGGACGAGAGAGAGAGAGAGAGAGAGAGAGAGATGGGGAGGAGGAGGAG
Organism: Thinopyrum obtusiflorum; assembly: GCA_036873465.1. Classification (NCBI taxonomy): domain Eukaryota; kingdom Viridiplantae; phylum Streptophyta; class Magnoliopsida; order Poales; family Poaceae; genus Thinopyrum; species Thinopyrum obtusiflorum. The sequence continues at coordinate 2,322 of JAAAWM010010882.1, read as the reverse complement.
GGGGGATAACAATAAGAGGGTGGCTCCAAGATTGAAACTTTTTGGACAGGCTGCGGCTGCGAGGGCGTGGGCGGGCAGGGGAACACGAGGACAAGCAGATGGCTCCAAGCCCAGGGAAAAGCTCCCAGCGGGACGGAAGCAGAGCAGATCGAGCAGGGGACGCGAGGCGGAGCAGGCACGAGAATGGCAACAGCGGTAGCGAGACGGAGGAGGAATCTCTGACCGAGAAGCTGCCGACGAAGGGAGGGAAGGCATTAATGGCGGGCATGGAGCCGCATTGCCATTGCGAACTTTTATCGAGCAGGGGATGGGCGAGAACCTTTTTGCGCAGGACAAGCGAGTAACTGCTGCGGGGCGAGAGCCGGAGCGGCGAGGCAAGGCGAGGCGAGGTCGCCGTCCTCGCCAGGCAGGCGGGCAGCAGGGCTACGTGCGGTGCAGTGCAGCGCGCGTCAGGGCAGAGCATGGACCATGGAGAGGGACGGGACGGGCGCGAGGTCAAACGGCACGGCCGAGCAGAGGAGCGAGGAATGGACTACAGTGAGTTGAGCGGTGGGTGAAACGGCGGTGGACGGACGGACGGACGGCGAGCGGTTGTGGCGGGTGGAGTGACGAGGGAGGGAGGGGGTGCGTAACGTACGAGGCGCGCTTTTGGCGGGGTGGGTGGCAATGGCGGGCATTTAATGCGTGTCGTCGGGGAGGCGACGCAACGCAACGCGAAACGGAGGGGAGGGGAGGCCATTGGTGGTGGCGCTGGTGCGGTGGCGTTGGCGAGATCGAGGTCGGCAGGGCTCTGGACCAGGTGCATGAGCCCACGGTGTTCCTTTGGCCGGTTATCGTTTCGGAGCAGAGCTGGTTTGAAACCAGATGAATTTTGCAGAGATTTTATAGGATTGTTTTCGTATGGGAAATTTTTGCTGGGACTCCTCCCTGGACATGGTGATTCGGTGAAGAAAAACACTCCGTTCCTCCGCATTTGGAGAACACAGGTAAATTTGGCTTGCCTCCTCGAGACCATGTGCTCTCTCCACCGCACGTTAACCACCTAACGTTAGGCGAATCCAAACGGTTTTCTGGGGACATGATTGACTTTTTCTTTCCTTCTGAGAAGATGATTGCCTCAGTTTTTTTTTCCCCGGGAAAATGGGAGCTTTGTTCCAATGTAATAGGGTTACAATCTAGAGGCAACAATTCCTTAATACATGGAGGATCTCTGGTCATCCAAACAGTCATGCAAGACTCGGTGCGACTGTAAACACCTAAAAGATCTGCCACCCTATTTTGTACTCTTCTAGTTTTCTGTGGAACAAAATCCCCCCCCCCCCCCCCCCTATGAGGGCCTTAATCTCAGTAACTAAATGACCATACGTCGACCAGAAAAAGGTTAGAGAGAGCTTCAGACGAGTCGAACTGAATGTGGATCGGCAAGTCCGCATGTTGGATGGCACGTTCCATACCTTGCATCAATGCATGAATCTCAGACTCTACCGCCTCATTACAGTTGAATATAAAGTGACAAGCCGCGAAGATCACCGAACCGCCTCACTACAGTTGCATTTTCACATGCTCTAGAAATTATACATAGTATGCATCACAGGCTTATAGTGCTATTGCTAATGTTCTAAATGGGGTCCAAAAAATTCTTTGTGGAATCAAATAAGTAATGAAATATATGAATAAGTTTACGATTTGGCTGTGTACCACGAAGAGTTATGGAAAACGGATTTCACATGTTTTGGATATGTGTGTTCAGTTCCGACGGCAATGGTATAACAACTATGTGTTTCCAGATTATTCAAATTAATTTCACATTATGTCTAGAGCATCTTCAATGAAATGAAACCCTGTTCAGGTTTCTTTTACCATTAAGAGTTGATGTTGATGTCTGCTATTTAAGTTTTGTATCCTATGTTTTGCTCTCACCACACTTCAATAAGAAAATTATTCAAATTGTTCACCATGATGTCCTATATTTTGATGCTTGCAAGTTTGCCACTGGGAGAACTATTTCTAGATGCTAAATTGAAATTTCTTGTAATATTGTCTTGCATTGTCGAGTGTCACTCTTTCATTATTGAAGGTATGTGTCCGACAACGTCATAGAAAATCCTGAATTTTGGAAAATTCTGAAGGAACAGACAAGAGTCCAACACCGACTACATAAGGAATTCATCCCAAAAAAGTGGTAGACCGAACTTAGACATCGCTTTTAGTCCCAACCTCCATCTTAACTTATCCATTTTCTACGAAGCTTGACTCCTGTCGCATAAGAAGACAAGCTTTAGGGAATTGGCGGCCATCACCTCGCGAACTGTCTGGCGGTTC
>JAAAWM010010881.1:32500-53828 GCA_036873465.1 Thinopyrum obtusiflorum | reverse complement strand
GCTTGAGTCTTGCTTGTCGACGTAGCGCTTGTCGGTGAAGATGGATCCTCCTTGGTCCAAAAGATCCGACTTTCTCCTTCACCCATAGTACGCCTCGGGCCTCCTTTTATATGTCAAAGGGGTCGCCACAGTGGCACACAGGAGGTGGAAAGTATCTACAGTGTACAAGTTTATCTCCTGACAACATAGGACAAATGCATTTAATGCGCTGCCTATGTGCCCTCTTGCTTTATCGGGGATGGCAACAGAGCTCATCCCGTCCGTCGCCGCCTCGCCTTGCTTCGACACGCGTCCAGGCCGACGAGGCATGCAGCGCCAGGCTGGCTGGCTGGTTGCTGTGCTGGTGCGGTGACAGGGTCTTCACGAAGATCCACATGCCACCACGTAGGTTCTTGACTAATTGGCCTAGAAGCTACACACTGCCACGTGGGTACTTGCTTAGTTGGTGGGTCGGCCGCTGGGCTGGGTCGGCGACGGGGCGGCAAAGCCTTGCCGCTGTCTTGCTAGTATTCCCGGCAAGGGTCTTGCCGGGGCCTTGCGAGCGCCCTCAGCAAGAGTCTTGCCGGGGCCTCACGAGCGCCCTCGGCAAGATTCTTGCCGGGGCCTCGTGGGTATCTTCGGCAGGAGCCTTGTCTGGGCCTCATGGGCATCCTCGGCAAGGAGCCTCACTGTCGTCTTGTCTTCTGGTTCTGGCCTCCCTGGCAAGGTGGAATGCTTCTTGGGGGGGGGGGGGGGGGGGGGGGGGGGGGGGGGGGGGGGGGGGGGGGGGGGGGGGGGGGGGGGGGGGGGGGGGGGGGGGGGGGGGGGGGGGGGGGGGGGGGGGGGGGGGGGGGGGGGGGGGGGGGGGGGGGGGGGGGGGGGGGGGGGGGGGGGGGGGGGGGGGGGGGGGGGGGGGGGGGGGGGGGGGGGGGGGGGGGGGGGGGGGGGGGGGGGGGGGGGGGGGGGGGGGGGGGGGGGGGGGGGGGGGGGGGGGGGGGGGGGGGGGGGGGGGGGGGGGGGGGGGGGGGGGGGGGGGGGGGGGGGGGGGGGGGGGGGGGGGGGGGGGGGGGGGGGGGGGGGGGGGGGGGGGGGGGGGGGGGGGGGGGGGGGGGGGGGGGGGGGGGGGGGGGGGGGGGGGGGGGGGGGGGGGGGGGGGGGGGGGGGGGGGGGGGGGGGGGGGGGGGGGGGGGGGGGGGGGGGGGGGGGGGGGGGGGGGGGGGGGGGGGGGGGGGGGGGGGGGGGGGGGGGGGGGGGGGGGGGGGGGGGGGGGGGGGGGGGGGGGGGGGGGGGGGGGGGGGGGGGGGGGGGGGGGGGGGGGGGGGGGGGGGGGGGGGGGGGGGGGGGGGGGGGGGGGGGGGGGGGGGGGGGGGGGGGGGGGGGGGGGGGGGGGGGGGGGGGGGGGGGGGGGGGGGGGGGGGGGGGGGGGGGGGGGGGGGGGGGGGGGGGGGGGGGGGGGGGGGGGGGGGGGGGGGGGGGGGGGGGGGGGGGGGGGGGGGGGGGGGGGGGGGGGGGGGGGGGGGGGGGGGGGGGGGGGGGGGGGGGGGGGGGGGGGGGGGGGGGGGGGGGGGGGGGGGGGGGGGGGGGGGGGGGGGGGGGGGGGGGGGGGGGGGGGGGGGGGGGGGGGGGGGGGGGGGGGGGGGGGGGGGGGGGGGGGGGGGGGGGGGGGGGGGGGGGGGGGGGGGGGGGGGGGGGGGGGGGGGGGGGGGGGGGGGGGGGGGGGGGGGGGGGGGGGGGGGGGGGGGGGGGGGGGGGGGGGGGGGGGGGGGGGGGGGGGGGGGGGGGGGGGGGGGGGGGGGGGGGGGGGGGGGGGGGGGGGGGGGGGGGGGGGGGGGGGGGGGGGGGGGGGGGGGGGGGGGGGGGGGGGGGGGGGGGGGGGGGGGGGGGGGGGGGGGGGGGGGGGGGGGGGGGGGGGGGGGGGGGGGGGGGGGGGGGGGGGGGGGGGGGGGGGGGGGGGGGGGGGGGGGGGGGGGGGGGGGGGGGGGGGGGGGGGGGGGGGGGGGGGGGGGGGGGGGGGGGGGGGGGGGGGGGGGGGGGGGGGGGGGGGGGGGGGGGGGGGGGGGGGGGGGGGGGGGGGGGGGGGGGGGGGGGGGGGGGGGGGGGGGGGGGGGGGGGGGGGGGGGGGGGGGGGGGGGGGGGGGGGGGGGGGGGGGGGGGGGGGGGGGGGGGGGGGGGGGGGGGGGGGGGGGGGGGGGGGGGGGGGGGGGGGGGGGGGGGGGGGGGGGGGGGGGGGGGGGGGGGGGGGGGGGGGGGGGGGGGGGGGGGGGGGGGGGGGGGGGGGGGGGGGGGGGGGGGGGGGGGGGGGGGGGGGGGGGGGGGGGGGGGGGGGGGGGGGGGGGGGGGGGGGGGGGGGGGGGGGGGGGGGGGGGGGGGGGGGGGGGGGGGGGGGGGGGGGGGGGGGGGGGGGGGGGGGGGGGGGGGGGGGGGGGGGGGGGGGGGGGGGGGGGGGGGGGGGGGGGGGGGGGGGGGGGGGGGGGGGGGGGGGGGGGGGGGGGGGGGGGGGGGGGGGGGGGGGGGGGGGGGGGGGGGGGGGGGGGGGGGGGGGGGGGGGGGGGGGGGGGGGGGGGGGGGGGGGGGGGGGGGGGGGGGGGGGGGGGGGGGGGGGGGGGGGGGGGGGGGGGGGGGGGGGGGGGGGGGGGGGGGGGGGGGGGGGGGGGGGGGGGGGGGGGGGGGGGGGGGGGGGGGGGGGGGGGGGGGGGGGGGGGGGGGGGGGGGGGGGGGGGGGGGGGGGGGGGGGGGGGGGGGGGGGGGGGGGGGGGGGGGGGGGGGGGGGGGGGGGGGGGGGGGGGGGGGGGGGGGGGGGGGGGGGGGGGGGGGGGGGGGGGGGGGGGGGGGGGGGGGGGGGGGGGGGGGGGGGGGGGGGGGGGGGGGGGGGGGGGGGGGGGGGGGGGGGGGGGGGGGGGGGGGGGGGGGGGGGGGGGGGGGGGGGGGGGGGGGGGGGGGGGGGGGGGGGGGGGGGGGGGGGGGGGGGGGGGGGGGGGGGGGGGGGGGGGGGGGGGGGGGGGGGGGGGGGGGGGGGGGGGGGGGGGGGGGGGGGGGGGGGGGGGGGGGGGGGGGGGGGGGGGGGGGGGGGGGGGGGGGGGGGGGGGGGGGGGGGGGGGGGGGGGGGGGGGGGGGGGGGGGGGGGGGGGGGGGGGGGGGGGGGGGGGGGGGGGGGGGGGGGGGGGGGGGGGGGGGGGGGGGGGGGGGGGGGGGGGGGGGGGGGGGGGGGGGGGGGGGGGGGGGGGGGGGGGGGGGGGGGGGGGGGGGGGGGGGGGGTTCTCTGCTGAGATCATGAAAGCCTTCCCGGCAACCAGCTTGTCGGAAGCCAGCATGGAGACTCCAGAGTTCTCTGCTGAGAACATGAGCCCTCCCGGCAACCATCTTGCCGGGAGCCAGCATCGAGAATCCAGAGTTCTCTACTGAGATCATGAGCCTTCCCGGTAACCAGCTTGCCGGGAGCCAGCATCGAGAATCCAGAGTTCTCTGCTGAGATCATGAGTCTTCCCGGCAACCAGCTTGCCGGGAGGCAGCATCGAGAATCCAGAGTTCACTGCTGAAATCATGAGCCTTCCCGACAACCAACTTGCCGGAAGCGCGCATCAAGCCTCATCGAACAATCTACAACCGTGACCCATGCCATGCTTGGTCCTGTCTCCAGCGTCAAATTCATGGAGTTCTCCGCTGAAGCCAGGCCCAGGGGCTACTGTCGGTGTAGTGAAAACTAGGGCTACACTAACCGCCGGGCATGGGCCACGGTTGTATGCAATTACACTAAGGAGGATCCATCTTCACCGACAAGCGCTACGTCGACAAGCAAGACTCAAGCCACCTTCCCGGCAAGAAGCATTCCACCTTGCCAGGGAGGCCAGAACCAGAAGACAAGACGACAGTGAGGCTCCTTGCTGAGGATGCCCACGAGGCCACGACAAGGCTCCTGCCGAAGATACCCACGAGGCCCCGGCAAGACTCTTGCCGAGGGCGCTCGTGAGGCCCCGGCAAGACCCTTGCCGGGAATACTAGCAAGAGGGGGGGGGGGGGGGGGGGGGGGGGGGGGGGGGGGGGGGGGGGGGGGGGGGGGGGGGGGGGGGGGGGGGGGGGGGGGGGGGGGGGGGGGGGGGGGGGGGGGGGGGGGGGGGGGGGGGGGGGGGGGGGGGGGGGGGGGGGGGGGGGGGGGGGGGGGGGGGGGGGGGGGGGGGGGGGGGGGGGGGGGGGGGGGGGGGGGGGGGGGGGGGGGGGGGGGGGGGGGGGGGGGGGGGGGGGGGGGGGGGGGGGGGGGGGGGGGGGGGGGGGGGGGGGGGGGGGGGGGGGGGGGGGGGGGGGGGGGGGGGGGGGGGGGGGGGGGGGGGGGGGGGGGGGGGGGGGGGGGGGGGGGGGGGGGGGGGGGGGGGGGGGGGGGGGGGGGGGGGGGGGGGGGGGGGGGGGGGGGGGGGGGGGGGGGGGGGGGGGGGGGGGGGGGGGGGGGGGGGGGGGGGGGGGGGGGGGGGGGGGGGGGGGGGGGGGGGGGGGGGGGGGGGGGGGGGGGGGGGGGGGGGGGGGGGGGGGGGGGGGGGGGGGGGGGGGGGGGGGGGGGGGGGGGGGGGGGGGGGGGGGGGGGGGGGGGGGGGGGGGGGGGGGGGGGGGGGGGGGGGGGGGGGGGGGGGGGGGGGGGGGGGGGGGGGGGGGGGGGGGGGGGGGGGGGGGGGGGGGGGGGGGGGGGGGGGGGGGGGGGGGGGGGGGGGGGGGGGGGGGGGGGGGGGGGGGGGGGGGGGGGGGGGGGGGGGGGGGGGGGGGGGGGGGGGGGGGGGGGGGGGGGGGGGGGGGGGGGGGGGGGGGGGGGGGGGGGGGGGGGGGGGGGGGGGGGGGGGGGGGGGGGGGGGGGGGGGGGGGGGGGGGGGGGGGGGGGGGGGGGGGGGGGGGGGGGGGGGGGGGGGGGGGGGGGGGGGGGGGGGGGGGGGGGGGGGGGGGGGGGGGGGGGGGGGGGGGGGGGGGGGGGGGGGGGGGGGGGGGGGGGGGGGGGGGGGGGGGGGGGGGGGGGGGGGGGGGGGGGGGGGGGGGGGGGGGGGGGGGGGGGGGGGGGGGGGGGGGGGGGGGGGGGGGGGGGGGGGGGGGGGGGGGGGGGGGGGGGGGGGGGGGGGGGGGGGGGGGGGGGGGGGGGGGGGGGGGGGGGGGGGGGGGGGGGGGGGGGGGGGGGGGGGGTGAACGTAGAGTCTATCACACCCGATCATCACGTGGTGTCTCAACACGACGAATTGTAGCAACGGTGCATACTCAGGGAGAACACTTTTACCATGAAATTTAGTGAAGGGATCATCTTATAATGCTACCGCCGTATTAAGCAAAATAAGATGCATAAAAGATAAACATCACATGCAATCAAAATATGTGACATGATATGGCCATCGTCATCTTGTGCTTTTGATCTCCATCTCCAAAGCATCGTCATAATCTCCATCGTCACCGGCTTGACACCTTGATCTCCATCATTGCGTCGTGGTCGTCTCGCCAACTATTGCTTCTATAACTATTGCTAACTCATAGCAATAAAGTAAAGCAATTACATGGCATTTGCATTTCATACAATAAAGAGACAACCATAAGGCTCCTGCCGGTTGCCTGATATCTTACAAAACATGATCATCTCATGCAATAACGTATATCACACCATGTCTTGACCATATCACATCACAACATACCCTGCAAAAACAAGTTAGATGTCCTCTACTTTGTTGTTACAAGTTTTACGTGGCTGCTATGGGTTTCTAGCAAGAACAGTTCTTACCTACGGCAAAAACCACAACGGTGATTCGTCAAGTTTGCTATTTTAACCTTCTTCAAGGACCGGCCATAGTCAAATTTGATTCAACTAAAGTAGGAGAAACAGACACCCGCCAGCCACCTTTATGCAAAACTAGTTGCATTTCAGTCGGTGGAACCGATCTCATGTACGTGGACATGTAAGGTTGGTCCGGGCCGCTTCATCCCACAATGCCGCCGAATCAAAATAAGATGTTGGTGGTAAGCAGTATGACTATCACTGCCCACAACTCTTTGTGTTCTACTCGTGCAAATCATCTACGCATAGACCTGGCTCGGATGCCACTGTTGGGGAACGTTGCATGGAAAATAAAAAAAATTCTATGGACACGCAAGATCTATCCATGGAGATGCATAGCAACGAGAGGGGGAGAGTATGTCTACGTACCCTCGTAGACCGTAAGCGGAAGCATTTCACAACACGGTTGATGTAGTCAAACTTTCTTCACGATCCAACCGAAAGAGTACCGAACGTACGGCACCTCCGCGTTCAGCACACGTTCAGCTCGGTGACATCTGCGCCTTCTTGATCCAGCAAGATGGCAAGGTAGTGGATGAGTTCTGACAGCACGACGGCGTGGTGACGGTGATGGTGAAGCTATCTCCGCAGGGCTTCGCCCAAGCACTACGAAAATATGACCGAGGGACGGAACTGCGGAGGGGGGCGCCGCACACGGCTAAGACAATGTTGTGTCTTCTTTGGGGCGCCCCCTCTCCTCTATTTATATATGTGTAGGGGCTTGGAGTAGAAGGAATAGTGCCATGTGAATAGTAACCATGAATAGTACACACATGGACTTGGACTCCAAAGTCCAATCCTATCCCTACTAGGACTCTCCCTTTTTCCTTCCCTAGCTGCGTGGGCTTTTGAGGACTTGGTGTGCCTGGCCCAATAAGGCCAGGGGGCCTCCCCTTAGCCCATGCCAGCCCTTGGGACATGGTGGACCCACTTGTGGACTTCCGGACTCCTCCGAAATCCTCCAGAACCTTCTGGAAGCTTCCCGGTACAATACCAAAAAAATGCACCTTTTTCTGGAACCCAAAATATGACTTCCCATATATAAATCTTTACCTCTTGACCATTCCGAGACTCCTCGTGACGTCCGACATCTCATCCGGGACTCCAAACAACATTCGGTTACCAATTCACATAACTCATATCACACTATATCGTCAACGAACGTTAAGCGTGCGGACCCTACGGGTTCGAGAACTATGTAGACATGACCGAGACACCTCTCCGGTCAATAACCAATAGTGGAACCTGGATGCCCATATTGGCTCCTACATATTCTATGAAGATCTTTATCGGTCGAACCATTATGACAATATACGTAATTCCCTTTGTCCATCGGTATGTTACTTGCTCGAGATTTGATCGTCGGTATCTTCATACCTAGTTGAATCTCATTACCGACAAGTCTCTTTACTCGTTCTGTAATACATCATCTCGTAACTAACTCCTTAGTCATTTGCTTGCAAGCTTTATGATGTGTATTACTGAGAGGGCCCAGAGATACCTCTCCGATACTCGAAGTGACAAATCCTAATCTTGATCTATGCCAACTCACCAAACACCTTCGGAGATACTTGTAGAGCATCTTTATAATCACCTAGTTATGTTGTGATGTTTGATAGCACACAAGGTATTCCTCCGGTATCCGGGAGTTGCATAATCTCATAGTCGGAGGAATATGTATTTGACATGAAGAAAGCAATAGCAATAAACTGAACGATCATTATGCTAAGCTAACGGATGGGTCTTGTCCATCACATCATTCTCCTAATGATGTGATCCCGTTATCAAATGACAACACATGTCCATGGTTAGGAAACCTTAACCATCTTTGATCAACGAGCTAGTATAGTAGAGGCTTACTAGGGACACGGTATTTGTTTATGTATTCACACATGTATTTAAGTTTCCGATCAATATAATTCTAGCATGAATAATAAACCTTTATCATGAATAAGGAAATATAAAATAACAACTTTATTATTGCCTCTAGGGCATATTTCCTTCAGAGTGTTCTACCAACATCGTGCTCTCAAATGTAACTGGCATATGCCCATGATTAGGAAAATGGAATCATCAAATTAACACTTGAGCTAGTCCTAGAGGCAAGACTAGGAATCCGGTTTTACCTTTTATACCTCTACACATGCTAATGAGTTTTCCGCTAAATTGCATATTCAAGAACCATAGCAGTTATAGCATAGAATACTAACATGAACTATAAACTGGGAAATTAATAATACAAATATTATTGCCTCTAGGGCATATTTCCAACAGTCTCCCACTTGCACTAGTCAATAATCTAGTTTACATAGCTTCCTTTACACGAATGGGAATCCGGTGTTGTTTATGCTTTGCTCATGGTAGAGGCTTTGTAATTGAGTCTGACACATTCAAGTCCGTGTGAATCTTGAGTACTTTTACTAGACCTTCTTCAACATGATATCAAATCAGGTGATACTTGCGTTGTATATGTTTGGACTTCTGATGGGACCTTGGCTCCTTATCTTGGGCCACGGCCCCGCTATTGTCACAATAGAGCTCCATGGGGTTCGATGCACTTGGAACCACAACTTGTTATTCAAGAAACTTCTTGATCCATATCGCCTTCTTCGAATCTTCTAAAGCTATGATATATTTCGCTTCCGTCGTAGAATCCACAACAGTGTTCTACTTGAAACTTTTCCAAACCACTGCACCACCATTGAGAGGGAAAACATAGCCCGATTGAGATTTGTAGTCATCTGTATCAGTCATGAAGCTGGCATTGGTGTAACCACTTACAATGAGCTCTTCATCACCACCATATACTAGGAGTAAATCCTTAGTCCTTCTGAGGTACTTTAGAATATTTTTAACTGCTGCCCAGTGAGCCAATCCTGGATCACTTTGGTACCTGCTACAAACACTTAGAGCATAAGAAACATCTGGTCTTGTACATAGCATGGCATACATGATAGATCCCACTACCGAAGCATATGGAACATTACTCATCTGTACTAGCTCATTAACAGTCCAAGGACTTTGATTCTTGCTAAGTGTTGTGCCATGTGACATTGGGAGTGTCCCTTCTTGGCATTCTCCATTTTAAACCTCTTTAAAACCTTGTCAATGTACGTGCTCTGGCTAAGCACTATTAGGCATCTTGATCTATCTCTATAGATTTTAATGCCCAATATATATGCCATTTTGCCTAAGTCTTTCATCGAAAAAGCACTTTTCAATGACTCTTTAATTGTACTAAGAAATTTCACATCATCACCAATCAATAATATGTCATCTGCGTACAAGATTAGAAATGCCTTGGAACTCCCACTAAACTTCTTGTAGACACAAGACTCTTAGCCATTCTAAATGAAGCCAAACACTTTGACCACTTCATCAAAACAAATATTCCAGCTCCTTGATGGTTGCCTCAAACCATAAATTGATCTTTGAAGCTTGCACAACTTACCGGCATCCTTAAGATCAACAAAACCTTTTGGTTGTATCATGCATACATCCTCTTCAAGGTTTCCATTTAGGAAAGCTATTTTGACGTCCATCTGCCATATCTCATAATCGAAATAAGCAAAAATTGCCAACATAATCTGCATAGACTTAAGAATTGCTACAGGTGAAAAAGTCTCATCATAATCGACCCCTTCAATCTGTCGGAACCCTTTCGTGACAAGCCTTGCTTTATAGATAGTAGGATTACCATCCGTGAATGTCTTTCTTTTGAAGATCCATTTACATCCAATAGGTTTCACTTTCTCTGGAGGCTCTACCAAGTTCCAAACTTGATTCTCGTACATGGACTCCATTTCAGATTTCATGGCTTTAAGCCATTCTTTTAAGTTGGGCGCACCATCGCCTCTCTGTAGTGCACATGTTCGTCTTCTTCTAAGATAGGTATCTCATTATCATACCACTCAGGTGGTTCACTAACTCTACTTGACCTGCGTGGTTCAGTTATAGACTTGACCAAAGTCTCCACTCTCGTATGGGCAACTTATGGTTCAGTTGTAGGGATAATTTGCAAAACTACTTCTGGTTCTTAAATCCTACTAACTATTTCTGGAGATTCAATAATCTCATCAAGTTTTACTGTCCTCCCACTCACTTCTTTAGCGAGAAACTCTTTCTCGAGAAAGACTCCATTTTTCGCAACAAACACATTATTGTCATTTGTGTGATAAAAGGAAAACCCAGTTGTTTCCTTGGGATAACCTACAAAGTAACATTTGTCTGATCTGGGTTCGAGCTTGGTTGGTTGTAAACATTTTACATATGCATCACAACCCCAGATTTTAAGATGCGACAAACTGGGTTTCTTCCCATGCCATAACTCATATGGTGTCGTCTTAACAGGCTTTGATGGTGCTTTGTTTAGTGTATAAGTTGTAGTTTCTAGTCCATGACCCCAAAAAGATAAAGGTAGATTGGTAATAGACATCAGAGACCTCACCATGTCTAACAAGGTTCTGTTACGCCTCTCGGACACTCCATTCCTCTGTGGGGTTCCAGGAGGTCTAAGTTGTGAAACAATTCCACGATCACTAAGATGCTGACTATACTCATGACTAAGATATTCGCCTCCATGATCTGATCGTAGAAACTTGATTATTTTGTCATGATGATTTTTGACTTTGTTCTGAAATTCCTTGAACTTTTCAAAGGTCTCAGACTTATGCTTCATTAAATAGATATAACCATACCTACTCAATTTATCGGTGAAAGTCATGAAGTAGAATTATCCACCGTGCCCTGGTGTGCTCATTAGACCACATACATCACTATGTATTATCTCCAACGGCTCACTTGCCTATTCAGGATGACCTGTGAACAGTGTCTTAGTCATTTTTCCCATTAGACAAGCTTCACATATGTCAAATGACTCAAAGTCAAGTGATGGCAGAACTCCATCTGAATGAAGTCTTTGCATGCATTTCTTTCCAATGTGACCAATTCGGCAATGCCACATATAAGTGGTATTCTCATCAGTCTTCTTAAGTCATTTAGCCTCAACGTTATGGACATCTTTCTCACATTCAAGATTTAAAATGAATAAACCACCAACTATAGGTGCAAATCCATAAAACATATCCTTACAATAAATTGAACAACCATTGTTCTCAGACTTATAAGAATAACCATCACGTATTAGACATGATCCAGAGATAATGTTTCTACACAACTTTGAAATGAAATAACACTTTTTCAATTCTAAGATAAATCTTGAAGGGAGAATTAAAGACATGTCGTCGACGGTTTGAGCGGAGACTCCTTCACCATCCCTGATGCGCATCACGACTTCATTCCTTTCCAGCTTTCTGTAGTCCCTGTATCGTGTTGCAAATATGTGCAACAGATCCGGTATCAAATACCCATGACATATAGGTATGGCTAGCAAGTAAAATATCAATATAATTAACTTTTATAACTTTTATACCTTTATCGGAAGAACTATTCTTCTTCTTATCCACTAGGTAATTCTTCCAATTCCTCTTCCAGTGTCCTTCAGCCTTGCAGTAGAAACATTCAATCTCAGTGGTGGCTCTGCCCTTGTTTCTCTTTTGGGACACAGTCGAACCGGCACCATTAGATTTCTTCTTGGACTTTGCCTTCTTCTTGAAATTGGCTGTCTTGTTCACCAGCAACACTTGCTTAGTGTTCTTCTGTATTCCTGCCCCAGGTTGCTTAAGCATCTCAAAGAACTCGTCTGTAGTCTTGTCCAATCCCAGCATGTTTTAATTCATGATAAAACCATCATAAGACGGGGGGAGTGAAGCAAGAACAATGCCAGTCCTGAGTGTTGGTGGAATTCGAAACTCCAAAGCAGCAAGTCTGTCGCAATAGCCTGCTATCTTCACAATATGCTCATTCATTGAAGAATTTTTGGCCATCTTGCAGTCAATCAAGGCCTTAGTTATTTCAAAATGTTCGGTCCTCGCTTGCTTCTTATACAGAGCATTCAGTGATTGAACAATTTCAAACATAGCAAAATCGTTCAAAACATTTATGTAGTGCAGGATCCTTGCAAGTTAACATGAGGCACTGAACAACTATCCTGTCATCTTTCTTAGTGGCCCAGACATTTCTTTCATCCTCTGGGGCAGTTGCCACTCGCTGTTCTAGAAGAGCCGCATCTAGCACATACTCTTTCTTAGTACTCCTGAGAACAAGCCTCAGGGTACGGATCCAGTCCCCATAGTTTCCACCATTAGCAGCTAACTTCTCCCTCTCTAAAATAGGGGCTAAGTTGAAAGTGGTGTTGGGAACCATTGATATACAACGATATACACAAGATTCATTGAGACATAGTTTATAATTAATTGCACTAGTGTTTAAACAATTTTAGTTTAAAGTGTGCTCCCACTCAAATTAATATCTCTCATAATTAACTATGAGTGATTCAAGACCCATAAAACAATTCTACGCCATTGATGTGGACATCACTGATGACAAGAATTTCAATCGAGAGGCCAACTTGCTGATCACGTCTCCTCGACACCATATCTTAGTACCAGTTATATGTGGCCATCTCAGGCCCGGCCCGGCCGGCCGGCCCAGGCCTGGCCCTAAAATCCAGGGCCTAGGCCCGACGGGCTTGCCCGTGGGCCGGGCTTGGGCCTGAGTTTTGAGCCCACCAGCAGGGCCGGGCCGGGCTTGGGCTTGGCTAATTGGGATTTTAAGGAAGAGGCCCGGCCCATGGCCCCAGGCCCGACGGGCTTTTCAGGGCTTGGGCCGGGCTTGGGCTTCGAAGTAGGCCCGATGACAGGGCCTGGGCCTCAGTTTTCTGTCGTGGGCTTTTTAGGGCCCGGCCCAAGCCCGGCCCGGCCCGGCCCATGGCTAGGTATAGTACCAGTATTCATGTCCATCTCGCATCCTGTCACAGTCCGTCTCGTTCCATGTCGCAGGCCACCAAGTCCAAGTCCACCATAGTGTATCTTGTAGCATGTGTACTCATAAGTATGTTCCAGTATCATTTATAATATATCAGTGATCATCACCCATAGGGATCACTGCTTGGTAATATAGCATAGCAACATGTGACAGGTGTGTAGGACCAATATGATGGAACACAAGCATTTCTAGACTAGGCTTGCTAGGATAGCAGGTAAAGGTAATGTAAGGTGACAAAATCAGGCTATGCAGAGAATAGGATCAACTTCCAAACCATAACTGAACAAATACTCTAATGCAAGAATATGGAGGGAAAGAATAGGTGATATCTTGTATGATAAAGGGGGTTTGCTTGCCTCGTTGCTCGGCTGATGGGAACTGCTCTTCGATGACATAGTCGTACTCTACATCTGTCTCGGGGTCCACCGATAAGAAGTAAATGCGGGATCCAAATAAATAACCAGCATCTACTAGGCAATACAAATTGTATGGCATGGCAATAGGTGATGATGGTTTGATCTAATATATTACTAGACAATTTTTCCAGCTCCAAATATCAAACAGTATTTTCCCAGCTCCAAATATTATTTATTTAATGACCTATTAGTGTTTTATAGACAAACAGTATGTTAATTATTTCTAACATGCATGAAAATGTCATATTTTGATTCTTCATATTTTTCTGATCATTTTTCATATATAATTTATAATTTTCTGAGTTACTATGAGTTAGTTATGAATTTCCAAAGTTTAATGCATTTTCTAGATTTTTTTGTAATTGTTTTAATTCGAATTTCTAAAGGAAAATGCTACGGTTATCCAGCCCTAGTGCCTGACTAGTGGGCCAGGGGTGCTGAGTCAGCCTAGTCAACATTAAATTGTTGACTGGTCAAACCTGGCCAGTGGGTCTCACATGTCATAGGCACATGTTTAATAACTGGTTAATTAAATTAGTTAATTAGCTAGGGGCCCACATGTCTATGTCTGTTAGTTAATCTAATTAGGAACTTAAGCTAATTATTGATCCCACATGTCAGTGACACATGGCCGGTTTAAACTAGCCGCGCGCGCCGGCAACGACATGACGTGGCAGAGGTTCGCCGAAATCACCACTCCGGCAACCATTTGGACGACGGAGACCACCAATCGAATGAGCGCATTGATACGTCTCCAACATATCTATAATTTTTTATTTTTCCATGCTATTATAATATCAATCTTGGATGTTTTATATATCATTTATAGCAATTATATATCATTTTTTGGGACTAACCTATTAACTTAGTGCCCAGTGTGCCAGTTGCTGTTTTCTGCACTGTTTTTGTTTTACAGAAAATCAATACCAAACGAAGTCCAAATGCCATGAAACTTTTTGGAGATATTTTATTGGGTAAGATAAACACTAGAAGCTTCGGGAGGAGACCAGAAGACCCAGGAGGTGGCCACGATCCACCAGGGCGCGCCTGGGGGGGGCAGGCGCGCCCTAGTGCCTCGTGGGCCCCCGTGAGCTCCGTTTGACCTAATTCCAGTACTATAAATTCCCAAATATTTAGAAACCCTCGGGGGAGTCCACGATATACTTTTTCCGCTATCGCAAGCTTCTGTTCTCGAGAGATCTCATCTGGAGGCCTTTTCTGGCACTCCATCGGAGGGGGAATCGATCACGGAGGGGCTCTACATCAACCTTGCTGCCTCTCCAATGATGCGTGAGTAGTTTACCACAGACCTTCGGGTCCATAGTTAGTAGTTAGATGGTTTCTTCTCTCTTTTTGATCTTCAATACAATGTTGTCCTCGATGTTCTTGGAGTTCTATCCGATGTAATGACTTTTTGCGGTGTGTTTGGGGGGGGGGGGGGGGGGGGGGGGGGGGGGGGGGGGGGGGGGGGGGGGGGGGGGGGGGGGGGGGGGGGGGGGGGGGGGGGGGGGGGGGGGGGGGGGGGGGGGGGGGGGGGGGGGGGGGGGGGGGGGGGGGGGGGGGGGGGGGGGGGGGGGGGGGGGGGGGGGGGGGGGGGGGGGGGGGGGGGGGGGGGGGGGGGGGGGGGGGGGGGGGGGGGGGGGGGGGGGGGGGGGGGGGGGGGGGGGGGGGGGGGGGGGGGGGGGGGGGGGGGGGGGGGGGGGGGGGGGGGGGGGGGGGGGGGGGGGGGGGGGGGGGGGGGGGGGGGGGGGGGGGGGGGGGGGGGGGGGGGGGGGGGGGGGGGGGGGGGGGGGGGGGGGGGGGGGGGGGGGGGGGGGGGGGGGGGGGGGGGGGGGGGGGGGGGGGGGGGGGGGGGGGGGGGGGGGGGGGGGGGGGGGGGGGGGGGGGGGGGGGGGGGGGGGGGGGGGGGGGGGGGGGGGGGGGGGGGGGGGGGGGGGGGGGGGGGTACCCACCGTATGCTATCTTTATGAGAGAAGACTCTAGTGAAAACTATGGCCCCCGGGTCTACTTTATCATTTACTAAAACCCTAAAAATACTTGCTGTAATTTTATCTTATTTATTTTTATTTTGTATTTTTGTTTGATCTATCAATCTATCACATACAATTTAATCTTGCAATTTACCATCGAGAGATTGACAACCTCTCGTTTGTGTTGGGTGCAAGGGTATGTTGTTTGTGTGCAGGTACTGCTAACGAGGTGTTGTGTGATAACCTTGGTTTCATAACTGACGGAAATACTTATCTCTACTGTGTTGCATCATCCCTTCCTCTTCGCGGAAAATACCAACGCAAGCTACAAGTAGCAGGAAGAATTTCTGGCGCCGTTGCCGGGGAGACATCATCAACATCTATAAAGTACCTTTGCACAAACTTCATCTCCTTGCATTTACTTTATTTGCCTCTCGTTTTTATCTCCCCCACTTCTAAAATGTTTTCACAAAAATACAAAAATATTTTTTGTTTGCTTTTTTTGCTCGTTTGCTATCTTTGCTTGTGTGCCATGTGCCTTCTATTTCTTTGCATCTTCGCTTGCTAGAAATCTATTGATATGGATCCTCATCCACTTTCTAATCTTTTCAAAAGATCCAATTATGATGAACCAATTGCTAGTGAGTTGAGTGCACTTGATTATCTCTATGAAGTTTTGCTTGAAAATCATGAACCAAAAAATTGTGATGAAGTGTTGAAAGAAGAAATTTATAAAGTGATTCATGATAGCTCCTTCAATGAAAAGCATGATTGCATTAATGTTATTATAAATTCTATTAATGTCAATTGTGCTAATAATATGAAAAACTACAAGCTTGGGGATGATGCTTTTGTTATATCTACTACTTATTGCAATGATCATGATTGGGGTGATAGTGCTTCTTATGATCTTGACAATTTATTTAAGCCCCATGATGAATATGATATTGATAACAATGTTTGAAATAATATTGAAAGTGAGTTTGGAAGAGCGTCAACTTTAGGTAAAAATAATCCCACTACTTTGGAGAGTGTTCAATCTTATGATTTTTTTTATGAAAGTGGGTTTGGAGAGGTCATTACTTTAGTTGATGTTAATCCCACTATCTTGGTAGATTATAAATTTTTTATGCATGTGAATCATAGAGAGAATATTGTTTATGATAGCGCTATATTATTGAATTTGATTATGATCCTACATGTAATTATTATAAGAGATGAAAGTATGGTTGTAGAAATCTTCATGTTACTAAATTACCTCTCTTCATGTTGAAATTGCTATTATTTCTTTCTTCTTCCTTGCATATGCTAGGTTTTGCTTGTCTTGATAATTTGTTTGCTTATAAAATGCCTATGCATAGGAAGTATGTTAGACTTAAATGTGTTTTTCACATGCTACATGATGCTCTCTTCGTGTTTCAATTACTATCTTTCATGTGAGCATCATTGAAATCTCAAGCCTATCTTAATGGCTATAAAGAAAGAGCTTGTTGGGAGGCAACCCAATGAATAAAATAAATTTTTAGTTTTTTCTTCTGTTTTTGGGTGTTCACACAATTATGCTTCTGTTGTGATTGTGCTTTTGTGTTTTAATTAGTGTATGTGACAAGTAATGCCTTTGGGATGATTTCGAAGATAGTATAATTGATGCTGTTTGGAAAACAGAAAGTTTTGCATCCAGTGCAGAAATTTTGGTTCTATACTAGTGTGTCAAAAAAATCTGAAATTTTTACACAGTATTGGTATATGAATTTCCCATGTTTTCTATTTTTTTCAGAATTTTTTGAGTTACATAAGTATGGCTTTTAAATAGATTGCTACAGACTATTCTATTTTTGATAGATTCTGTTTTTGCTGTGTTGCTTGCTTGTTTTGATGAAACTATGGATTGTATCGAGGGGTATAAGCCATGGAGAAGTTAGAATACAGTAGGTATAATGCAAATATAAAATATGAATGGGTTTGCAACAGTACTTAAAGTAGTGATTTATTTGTTATACTAACAGAGCTCACGAAGGTTTTGTTGAGTTTTGTGTGATTGAAGTTTTCAAGTTTTGGGTGAGATCATGATGGATGAAGGAATAAGGACTGGCAAGAGACTAAGCTTGGGGATGCCCATGGCACCCCAAGGTAATATTCAAGGAAGACTCAAGCATCTAAGCTTGGGGATGCCTCGAAAGGCATCCCCTCTTTCTTCTACCAACCATCGGTAATTTTACTTGGAGCTATATTTTTATTCGTCACATGATATGTGTTTTGCTTGGAGCGTCTTGTATGATATGAGTATTTGCTTTGTTTGCCTTTTAGTTTGTCATAATCATCCTTGCTGAAAACACCTATTTTTGAGAGAGCCACATGTTATCATGATTTGTTAGAATACTCTATGTGCTTCACTTAAAAAAAATTGAGCTAGGCAGTTGCTCTAGTGCTTCACTTAAATCTTTTTGAGCATGGTGGTGGTTAAATTTTGAAGAAATTAACTCTCTTGCTTCACTTATATTACTTTGAGAGTTGTTAAAATTTTGAAGAAATGAACTCTCTTGCTTCACTTATATTATTTTGAGAGTTGTTAAAATTTTGAAGAAATAAATTCTCATGCTTCACTTATATTATTTTGAGAATTGATAAGATTGAAATTTTGAAGAAATATTTACACTCTCATGCTTCACTTAAATCTTTTTGAGAGTTGACATGGTGATTAATAGTAATGGTAATTTGCGTAAGATATGAATTTGGTCCCAAAGTGATGAATATTCAAGAGGGATATAGATAAAAACTTTCATATGTAGATCATTGGATATGATAAGTGTGATTCCTTGCAATAGTTTTGCGATATGGAGATGATGATATGTGCTACTTGTAAACTGCGTTGGATTTATATCCCCGAAGAGGAGAGGATGATGCAGCACAGTAGAGTAAGTATTTCCCTTAGTTACGAAACCAAGCTTATCAATCCAGTAGGAGAACCAAGCAACACCGGTACCTACACACACAACACAAACCTTCGCACCCAACGCAGACAAGAGGTTGTCAATCTCTCGGCGGTCAAGAAACGAGATTAAATGATATATGATAGATTGATAAATAAATAAAAGATAAAAAAGTGCAGCAAGTATTTTTGGTATGTTTGTATAATAAACAAGATAGATCTTATAATAAAAGTAGACCCGGGGGCCGTATGATTCACTAGTGGCATCTCTCTTAAGAAAATAGCATACGGTGGGTAAACAAATTACTGTTGGGCAATTGATAGAAAAGCAAATAATTATGACGCTATCCAAGGCAATCATCAGGATATAGGCATCACATCCAAATCAAGTAGACCAACTCCTGCCTGCATCTACTACTATTACTTCACACATCGACCGCTATCCAGCATGGGGGGGGGGGGGGGGGGGGGGGGGGGGGGGGGGGGGGGGGGGGGGGGGGGGGGGGGGGGGGGGGGGGGGGGGGGGGGGGGGGGGGGGGGGGGGGGGGGGGGGGGGGGGGGGGGGGGGGGGGGGGGGGGGGGGGGGGGGGGGGGGGGGGGGGGGGGGGGGGGGGGGGGGGGGGGGGGGGGGGGGGGGGGGGGGGGGGGGGGGGGGGGGGGGGGGGGGGGGGGGGGGGGGGGGGGGGGGGGGGGGGGGGGGGGGGGGGGGGGGGGGGGGGGGGGGGGGGGGGGGGGGGGGGGGGGGGGGGGGGGGGGGGGGGGGGGGGGGGGGGGGGGGGGGGGGGGGGGGGGGGGGGGGGGGGGGGGGGGGGGGGGGGGGGGGGGGGGGGGGGGGGGGGGGGGGGGGGGGGGGGGGGGGGGGGGGGGGGGGGGGGGGGGGGGGGGGGGGGGGGGGGGGGGGGGGGGGGGGGGGGGGGGGGGGGGGGGGGGGGGGGGGGGGGGGGGGGGGGGGGGGGGGGGGGGGGGGGGGGGGGGGGGGGGGGGGGGGGGGGGGGGGGGGGGGGGGGGGGGGGGGGGGGGGGGGGGGGGGGGGGGGGGGGGGGGGGGGGGGGGGGGGGGATATGAAAGTTTTTATCTATATCCCTCTTGAATATTCATCACTTTGGGACCAAATTCATATCTTACGCAAATTACCATTACTATTAATCACCATGTCAACTCTCAAAAAGATTTAAGTGAAGCATGAGAGTGTAAATATTTCTTCAAAATTTCAATCTTATCAATTCTCAAAATAATATAAGTGAAGCATGAGAATTTATTTCTTCAAAATTTTAACAACTCTCAAAATAATATAAGTGAAGCAAGAGAGTTCATTTCTTCAAAATTTTAACAACTCTCAAAGTAATATAAGTGAAGCAAGAGAGTTAATTTCTTCAAAATTTAACCACCACCATGCTCAAAAAGATTTAAGTGAAGCACTAGAGCAACTGCCTAGCTCAATTTTTTTTAAGTGAAGCACATAGAGTATTCTAACAAATCATGATAACATGTGGCTCTCTCAAAAATAGGTGTTTTCAGCAAGGATGATTATGACAAACTAAAAGGCAAACAAAGCAAATACTCATATCATACAAGACGCTCCAAGCAAAACACATATCATGTGACGAATAAAAATATAGCTCCAAGTAAAATTACCGATGGTTGGTAGAAGAAAGAGGGGATGCCTTTCGAGGCATCCCCAAGCTTAGATGCTTGAGTCTTCCTTGAATATTACCTTGGGGTGCCATGGGCATCCCCAAGCTTAGTCTCTTGCCAGTCCTTATTCCTTCATCCATCATGATCTCACCCAAAACTTGAAAACTTCAATCACACAAAACTCAACAAAACCTTCGTGAGCTCTGTTAGTATAACAAATAAATCACTACTTTAAGTACTGTTGCAAACCCATTCATATTTTATATTTGCATTATACCTACTGTATTCTAACTTCTCCATGGCTTATACCCCTCGATACAATCCATAGTTTCATCAAAACAAGCAAGCAACACAGCAAAAACAGAATCTATCAAAAATAGAATAGTCTGTAGCAATCTATTTAAAAGCCATACTTATGTAACTCAAAAAATTCTGAAAAAAATAGAAAACATGGGAAATTCATATACCAATACTGTGTAAAAATTTCAGATTTTTTTGACACACTAGTATAGAACCAAAATTTCTGCACTGGATGCAAAACTTTCTGTTTTCCAAACAGCATCAATTATACTATCTTCGAAATCATCCCAAAGGCATTACTTGTCACATACACTAATTAAAACACAAAAGCACAATCACAACAGAAGCATAATTGTGTGAACACCCAAAAACAGAAGAAAAAACTAAAAATTTATTTTATTCATTGGGTTGCCTCCCAACAAGCTCTTTCTTTATAGCCATTAAGATAGGCTTGAGATTTCAATGATGCTCACATGAAAGATAGTAATTGAAACACGAAGAGAGCATCATGTAGCATGTGAAAAACACATTTAAGTCTAACATACTTCCTATGCATAGGCATTTTATAAGCAAACAAATTATCAAGACAAGCAAAACCTAGCATATGCAAGGAAGAAGAAAGAAATAATAGCAATTTCAACATGAAGAGAGGTAATTTAGTAACATGAAGATTTCTACAACCATACTTTCATCTCTTATAATAATTACATGTAGGATCATAATCAAATTCAATAATATAGGGGGGGGGGGGGGGGGGGGGGGGGGGGGGGGGGGGGGGGGGGGGGGGGGGGGGGGGGGGGGGGGGGGGGGGGGGGGGGGGGGGGGGGGGGGGGGGGGGGGGGGGGGGGGGGGGGGGGGGGGGGGGGGGGGGGGGGGGGGGGGGGGGGGGGGGGGGGGGGGGGGGGGGGGGGGGGGGGGGGGGGGGGGGGGGGGGGGGGGGGGGGGGGGGGGGGGGGGGGGGGGGGGGGGGGGGGGGGGGGGGGGGGGGGGGGGGGGGGGGGGGGGGGGGGGGGGGGGGGGGGGGGGGGGGGGGGGGGGGGGGGGGGGGGGGGGGGGGGGGGGGGGGGGGGGGGGGGGGGGGGGGGGGGGGGGGGGGGGGGGGGGGGG
Source organism: Thinopyrum obtusiflorum (assembly GCA_036873465.1). Classification (NCBI taxonomy): domain Eukaryota; kingdom Viridiplantae; phylum Streptophyta; class Magnoliopsida; order Poales; family Poaceae; genus Thinopyrum; species Thinopyrum obtusiflorum. Next base: position 32,816 of record JAAAWM010010881.1, on the reverse strand, counting down.
GGGGGGGGGGGGGGGGGGGGGGGGGGGGGGGGGGGGGGGGGGGGGGGGGGGGGGGGGGGGGGGGGGGGGGGGGGGGGGGGGGGGGGGGGGGGGGGGGGGGGGGGGGGGGGGGGGGGGGGGGGGGGGGGGGGGGGGGGGGGGGGGGGGGGGGGGGGGGGGGGGGGGGGGGGGGGGGGGGGGGGGGGGGGGGGGGGGGGGGGGGGGGGGGGGGGGGGGGGGGGGGGGGGGGGGGGGGGGGGGGGGGGGGGGGGGGGGGGGGGGGGGGGGGGGGGGGGGGGGGGGGGGGGGGGGGGGGGGGGGGGGGGGGGGGGGGGGG
>JAAAWM010010881.1:0-30000 GCA_036873465.1 Thinopyrum obtusiflorum | reverse complement strand
GGGGGGGGGGGATTTGAACTTGTGCATGAGGCAATTATTTGGACATATAAACATGCCCAAAAAGGTTGGGAGTCAATAGGAGAAATATAAATGACACTTCCTTCACAAAGTGCCATTCAGGGCAGAATAGGAAATGAATTATTGGGGAATTATTTTTGAACATGGCAATGAACATTTTTGCCATATTTGATCAAGATATGACCCAAACAATTTATGAGAATTATTTGGGAATTTTTGGAGTGATGGAAATATAGGTTGCTTCACAACCTAGGGCAATTTGAGTTATTCCTTTAATAGAAAAGGAATATTCCCAATAAAAAGAATATTGGGATTTGGGCTAGGATGGAAATGACAGGGTCTAGGGAAAGATTTGGGAATGACAAGCCACTCTGGAAGCAAAGAAGAGGGCATCTTCTTCAGTTTCCAGACCACAAAGCCACGAAAAAGAAAAACTCAGGCAAAAACCTCGGAAAAACAAAAGAAAAAGAAAGGGCCAGGGGGGGGGGGGGGGGGGGGGGGGGGGGGGGGGGGGGGGGGGGGGGGGGGGGGGGGGGGGGGGGGGGGGGGGGGGGGGGGGGGGGGGGGGGGGGGGGGGGGGGGGGGGGGGGGGGGGGGGGGGGGGGGGGGGGGGGGGGGGGGGGGGGGGGGGGGGGGGGGGGGGGGGGGGGGGGGGGGGGGGGGGGGGGGGGGGGGGGGGGGGGGGGGGGGGGGGGGGGGGGGGGGGGGGGGGGGGGGGGGGGGGGGGGGGGGGGGGGGGGGGGGGGGGGGGGGGGGGGGGGGGGGGGGGGGGGGGGGGGGGGGGGGGGGGGGGGGGGGGGGGGGGGGGGGGGGGGGGGGGGGGGGGGGGGGGGGGGGGGGGGGGGGGGGGGGGGGGGGGGGGGGGGGGGGGGGGGGGGGGGGGGGGGGGGGGGGGGGGGGGGGGGGGGGGGGGGGGGGGGGGGGGGGGGGGGGGGGGGGGGGGGGGGGGGGGGGGGGGGGGGGGGGGGGGGGGGGGGGGGGGGGGGGGGGGGGGGGGGGGGGGGGGGGGGGGGGGGGGGGGGGGGGGGGGGGGGGGGGGGGGGGGGGGGGGGGGGGGGGGGGGGGGGGGGGGGGGGGGGGGGGGGGGGGGGGGGGGGGGGGGGGGGGGGGGGGGGGGGGGGGGGGGGGGGGGGGGGGGGGGGGGGGGGGGGGGGGGGGGGGGGGGGGGGGGGGGGGGGGGGGGGGGGGGGGGGGGGGGGGGGGGGGGGGGGGGGGGGGGGGGGGGGGGGGGGGGGGGGGGGGGGGGGGGGGGGGGGGGGGGGGGGGGGGGGGGGGGGGGGGGGGGGGGGGGGGGGGGGGGGGGGGGGGGGGGGGGGGGGGGGGGGGGGGGGGGGGGGGGGGGGGGGGGGGGGGGGGGGGGGGGGGGGGGGGGGGGGGGGGGGGGGGGGGGGGGGGGGGGGGGGGGGGGGGGGGGGGGGGGGGGGGGGGGGGGGGGGGGGGGGGGGGGGGGGGGGGGGGGGGGGGGGGGGGGGGGGGGGGGGGGGGGGGGGGGGGGGGGGGGGGGGGGGGGGGGGGGGGGGGGGGGGGGGGGGGGGGGGGGGGGGGGGGGGGGGGGGGGGGGGGGGGGGGGGGGGGGGGGGGGGGGGGGGGGGGGGGGGGGGGGGGGGGGGGGGGGGGGGGGGGGGGGGGGGGGGGGGGGGGGGGGGGGGGGGGGGGGGGGGGGGGGGGGGGGGGGGGGGGGGGGGGGGGGGGGGGGGGGGGGGGGGGGGGGGGGGGGGGGGGGGGGGGGGGGGGGGGGGGGGGGGGGGGGGGGGGGGGGGGGGGGGGGGGGGGGGGGGGGGGGGGGGGGGGGGGGGGGGGGGGGGGGGGGGGGGGGGGGGGGGGGGGGGGGGGGGGGGGGGGGGGGGGGGGGGGGGGGGGGGGGGGGGGGGGGGGGGGGGGGGGGGGGGGGGGGGGGGGGGGGGGGGGGGGGGGGGGGGGGGGGGGGGGGGGGGGGGGGGGGGGGGGGGGGGGGGGGGGGGGGGGGGGGGGGGGGGGGGGGGGGGGGGGGGGGGGGGGGGGGGGGGGGGGGGGGGGGGGGGGGGGGGGGGGGGGGGGGGGGGGGGGGGGGGGGGGGGGGGGGGGGGGGGGGGGGGGGGGGGGGGGGGGGGGGGGGGGGGGGGGGGGGGGGGGGGGGGGGGGGGGGGGGGGGGGGGGGGGGGGGGGGGGGGGGGGGGGGGGGGGGGGGGGGGGGGGGGGGGGGGGGGGGGGGGGGGGGGGGGGGGGGGGGGGGGGGGGGGGGGGGGGGGGGGGGGGGGGGGGGGGGGGGGGGGGGGGGGGGGGGGGGGGGGGGGGGGGGGGGGGGGGGGGGGGGGGGGGGGGGGGGGGGGGGGGGGGGGGGGGGGGGGGGGGGGGGGGGGGGGGGGGGGGGGGGGGGGGGGGGGGGGGGGGGGGGGGGGGGGGGGGGGGGGGGGGGGGGGGGGGGGGGGGGGGGGGGGGGGGGGGGGGGGGGGGGGGGGGGGGGGGGGGGGGGGGGGGGGGGGGGGGGGGGGGGGGGGGGGGGGGGGGGGGGGGGGGGGGGGGGGGGGGGGGGGGGGGGGGGGGGGGGGGGGGGGGGGGGGGGGGGGGGGGGGGGGGGGGGGGGGGGGGGGGGGGGGGGGGGGGGGGGGGGGGGGGGGGGGGGGGGGGGGGGGGGGGGGGGGGGGGGGGGGGGGGGGGGGGGGGGGGGGGGGGGGGGGGGGGGGGGGGGGGGGGGGGGGGGGGGGGGGGGGGGGGGGGGGGGGGGGGGGGGGGGGGGGGGGGGGGGGGGGGGGGGGGGGGGGGGGGGGGGGGGGGGGGGGGGGGGGGGGGGGGGGGGGGGGGGGGGGGGGGGGGGGGGGGGGGGGGGGGGGGGGGGGGGGGGGGGGGGGGGGGGGGGGGGGGGGGGGGGGGGGGGGGGGGGGGGGGGGGGGGGGGGGGGGGGGGGGGGGGGGGGGGGGGGGGGGGGGGGGGGGGGGGGGGGGGGGGGGGGGGGGGGGGGGGGGGGGGGGGGGGGGGGGGGGGGGGGGGGGGGGGGGGGGGGGGGGGGGGGGGGGGGGGGGGGGGGGGGGGGGGGGGGGGGGGGGGGGGGGGGGGGGGGGGGGGGGGGGGGGGGGGGGGGGGGGGGGGGGGGGGGGGGGGGGGGGGGGGGGGGGGGGGGGGGGGGGGGGGGGGGGGGGGGGGGGGGGGGGGGGGGGGGGGGGGGGGGGGGGGGGGGGGGGGGGGGGGGGGGGGGGGGGGGGGGGGGGGGGGGGGGGGGGGGGGGGGGGGGGGGGGGGGGGGGGGGGGGGGGGGGGGGGGGGGGGGGGGGGGGGGGGGGGGGGGGGGGGGGGGGGGGGGGGGGGGGGGGGGGGGGGGGGGGGGGGGGGGGGGGGGGGGGGGGGGGGGGGGGGGGGGGGGGGGGGGGGGGGGGGGGGGGGGGGGGGGGGGGGGGGGGGGGGGGGGGGGGGGGGGGGGGGGGGGGGGGGGGGGGGGGGGGGGGGGGGGGGGGGGGGGGGGGGGGGGGGGGGGGGGGGGGGGGGGGGGGGGGGGGGGGGGGGGGGGGGGGGGGGGGGGGGGGGGGGGGGGGGGGGGGGGGGGGGGGGGGGGGGGGGGGGGGGGGGGGGGGGGGGGGGGGGGGGGGGGGGGGGGGGGGGGGGGGGGGGGGGGGGGGGGGGGGGGGGGGGGGGGGGGGGGGGGGGGGGGGGGGGGGGGGGGGGGGGGGGGGGGGGGGGGGGGGGGGGGGGGGGGGGGGGGGGGGGGGGGGGGGGGGGGGGGGGGGGGGGGGGGGGGGGGGGGGGGGGGGGGGGGGGGGGGGGGGGGGGGGGGGGGGGGGGGGGGGGGGGGGGGGGGGGGGGGGGGGGGGGGGGGGGGGGGGGGGGGGGGGGGGGGGGGGGGGGGGGGGGGGGGGGGGGGGGGGGGGGGGGGGGGGGGGGGGGGGGGGGGGGGGGGGGGGGGGGGGGGGGGGGGGGGGGGGGGGGGGGGGGGGGGGGGGGGGGGGGGGGGGGGGGGGGGGGGGGGGGGGGGGGGGGGGGGGGGGGGGGGGGGGGGGGGGGGGGGGGGGGGGGGGGGGGGGGGGGGGGGGGGGGGGGGGGGGGGGGGGGGGGGGGGGGGGGGGGGGGGGGGGGGGGGGGGGGGGGGGGGGGGGGGGGGGGGGGGGGGGGGGGGGGGGGGGGGGGGGGGGGGGGGGGGGGGGGGGGGGGGGGGGGGGGGGGGGGGGGGGGGGGGGGGGGGGGGGGGGGGGGGGGGGGGGGGGGGGGGGGGGGGGGGGGGGGGGGGGGGGGGGGGGGGGGGGGGGGGGGGGGGGGGGGGGGGGGGGGGGGGGGGGGGGGGGGGGGGGGGGGGGGGGGGGGGGGGGGGGGGGGGGGGGGGGGGGGGGGGGGGGGGGGGGGGGGGGGGGGGGGGGGGGGGGGGGGGGGGGGGGGGGGGGGGGGGGGGGGGGGGGGGGGGGGGGGGGGGGGGGGGGGGGGGGGGGGGGGGGGGGGGGATCCGGCCCCGCCACTGTTCATATGGATAAGGTGAAAGCATATTTTTCTTGATTACGCTTTCACTTTTTTCTATTCAGGCCCCTGTTTGAAAATCTTTTCATTATAGCTGGGTCCCTAGCAGAAAAACATCCACAACTTTTTAACTGTAACCCCAAATAAGGTGAAACCAACACTCACTTCTTCGTTTCATTGAGCCATTTCTGTTGGTGTCACTTTCATTATGTTTTGGCATGCTGAAAATGACCATTTTGCCCCTGCCCTTAATAAGCCCCCTCCGAGAGAGAATGATTTCTGGCAATTCTTTCCGTGAGCTTCTCGCACTTTCTTTCGGTGATTTCTTCCTCCCCAGGCAAGCCACACCCTCCTTTTGCATGATTGCAATGCAGTGACATGGTTTATTTCATTTTGAACTTGTTTAAAATATTGCTTTAGCTACATGACTCTGTGCATGGCATTTTCTTGGAGTATTATTTTGATCTTGTTGTTGCCATGCTATTGTTTGGATTACTAGGAGTTATGTTGTAGTTGATGAGTATCATGTTGCCATTGGAATATTATAGCTGTTTTCACCAAGTTACCACCTTAGTTACAATCTACCCAGGAAGGACTAACCCCTAGACATCGTGTGGCATCGTTTGTGGCACTGTGTGCACCAGTGCGGGTGGTGACCATCGCCCTGGTGTGCAGTAAACGCCCTCTGGATCGCCCCCGGTGATGTGCTCGTCCGTTCCCTCCTCGTCTCGACTCACCAGCATGTCCAGTGGCCTCCTCGTGATCGACTGTGTCGCCCTGAGCCCTTGCCCCTTCCGTCCGCTTGCTCACCGACGCAAACCGCCGCGTGCCCACGGGCATACAGTGGAGCTTTGGATCCATTCATCGCCGTCGTCTTCCTCCGTGCACCCCCTTGGCCTCCTCTTCCCCGTGAGAGCCCCCACTGCTCCTCTTATGTCGTCTACCTCCGAGTTCATGCGTGCGGGCACGCGTCCGCGGTGCCGGACACGCGTCCGCGGCGGTGCCAGCTCGCCTCCCTCATCCCGCGATTATATAAGCCATCCCCGGCCTCGTTCGAGCAGTCCATTAGCCTTGCCTCTCTCCCTGGACCTCGCCTAGGCTCTCATTTAAGCTCGAGGAGCTCTCTGTGCCCCTCATCGCCACCATGGCCGCCGTCAGGTTCCGCTCAAATCCGAGCAGTCCCGGGCTCCTCCCCTCTTTCTTCCACCTCCAGAGGCCCCCATCCACACCCCAGAGTCGCCCGAGCCCTTCCCCTCCTCCTCTGGTAGCCCCTGGTCGCGATGCCCAACCCCACCCAAAGCCAACTTCGCTGGAGTCCTCGCCCTGCCCGACCCCTTCCACTCCGGTGTGAGCCACTGGCTCAGATCGACGCGGCTCTCCGTGCTGAGCTCATTGGTAGGTGGAGCGTCGCCGGAGGCCCTCTGTGGCGCTGGAACGCCCGCCGGCGTCGAGCTCCTCCATGGGCGGTGTTGGGAAGAAGAAGGAGACGACCCAGCCGCCCTGGCAGCTGGCTGCGGGCCCAGCTGGTCAGCCGCACAGCGCGTTGACCCCGCGGGCCGGCGTGGATAAGTGACGGGCCCCACCCGTGGGAGCCGCACACATCCGGCCCCGCCACTGTTCATATGGATAAGGTGAAAGCATATTTTTCTTGATTACGCTTTCACTGGGGGGGGGGGGGGGGGGGGGGGGGGGGGGGGGGGGGGGGGGGGGGGGGGGGGGGGGGGGGGGGGGGGGGGGGGGGGGGGGGGGGGGGGGGGGGGGGGGGGGGGGGGGGGGGGGGGGGGGGGGGGGGGGGGGGGGGGGGGGGGGGGGGGGGGGGGGGGGGGGGGGGGGGGGGGGGGGGGGGGGGGGGGGGGGGGGGGGGGGGGGGGGGGGGGGGGGGGGGGGGGGGGGGGGGGGGGGGGGGGGGGGGGGGGGGGGGGGGGGGGGGGGGGGGGGGGGGGGGGGGGGGGGGGGGGGGGGGGGGGGGGGGGGGGGGGGGGGGGGGGGGGGGGGGGGGGGGGGGGGGGGGGGGGGGGGGGGGGGGGGGGGGGGGGGGGGGGGGGGGGGGGGGGGGGGGGGGGGGGGGGGGGGGGGGGGGGGGGGGGGGGGGGGGGGGGGGGGGGGGGGGGGGGGGGGGGGGGGGGGGGGGGGGGGGGGGGGGGGGGGGGGGGGGGGGGGGGGGGGGGGGGGGGGGGGGGGGGGGGGGGGGGGGGGGGGGGGGGGGGGGGGGGGGGGGGGGGGGGGGGGGGGGGGGGGGGGGGGGGGGGGGGGGGGGGGGGGGGGGGGGGGGGGGGGGGGGGGGGGGGGGGGGGGGGGGGGGGGGGGGGGGGGGGGGGGGGGGGGGGGGGGGGGGGGGGGGGGGGGGGGGGGGGGGGGGGGGGGGGGGGGGGGGGGGGGGGGGGGGGGGGGGGGGGGGGGGGGGGGGGGGGGGGGGGGGGGGGGGGGGGGGGGGGGGGGGGGGGGGGGGGGGGGGGGGGGGGGGGGGGGGGGGGGGGGGGGGGGGGGGGGGGGGGGGGGGGGGGGGGGGGGGGGGGGGGGGGGGGGGGGGGGGGGGGGGGGGGGGGGGGGGGGGGGGGGGGGGGGGGGGGGGGGGGGGGGGGGGGGGGGGGGGGGGGGGGGGGGGGGGGGGGGGGGGGGGGGGGGGGGGGGGGGGGGGGGGGGGGGGGGGGGGGGGGGGGGGGGGGGGGGGGGGGGGGGGGGGGGGGGGGGGGGGGGGGGGGGGGGGGGGGGGGGGGGGGGGGGGGGGGGGGGGGGGGGGGGGGGGGGGGGGGGGGGGGGGGGGGGGGGGGGGGGGGGGGGGGGGGGGGGGGGGGGGGGGGGGGGGGGGGGGGGGGGGGGGGGGGGGGGGGGGGGGGGGGGGGGGGGGGGGGGGGGGGGGGGGGGGGGGGGGGGGGGGGGGGGGGGGGGGGGGGGGGGGGGGGGGGGGGGGGGGGGGGGGGGGGGGGGGGGGGGGGGGGGGGGGGGGGGGGGGGGGGGGGGGGGGGGGGGGGGGGGGGGGGGGGGGGGGGGGGGGGGGGGGGGGGGGGGGGGGGGGGGGGGGGGGGGGGGGGGGGGGGGGGGGGGGGGGGGGGGGGGGGGGGGGGGGGGGGGGGGGGGGGGGGGGGGGGGGGGGGGGGGGGGGGGGGGGGGGGGGGGGGGGGGGGGGGGGGGGGGGGGGGGGGGGGGGGGGGGGGGGGGGGGGGGGGGGGGGGGGGGGGGGGGGGGGGGGGGGGGGGGGGGGGGGGGGGGGGGGGGGGGGGGGGGGGGGGGGGGGGGGGGGGGGGGGGGGGGGGGGGGGGGGGGGGGGGGGGGGGGGGGGGGGGGGGGGGGGGGGGGGGGGGGGGGGGGGGGGGGGGGGGGGGGGGGGGGGGGGGGGGGGGGGGGGGGGGGGGGGGGGGGGGGGGGGGGGGGGGGGGGGGGGGGGGGGGGGGGGGGGGGGGGGGGGGGGGGGGGGGGGGGGGGGGGGGGGGGGGGGGGGGGGGGGGGGGGGGGGGGGGGGGGGGGGGGGGGGGGGGGGGGGGGGGGGGGGGGGGGGGGGGGGGGGGGGGGGGGGGGGGGGGGGGGGGGGGGGGGGGGGGGGGGGGGGGGGGGGGGGGGGGGGGGGGGGGGGGGGGGGGGGGGGGGGGGGGGGGGGGGGGGGGGGGGGGGGGGGGGGGGGGGGGGGGGGGGGGGGGGGGGGGGGGGGGGGGGGGGGGGGGGGGGGGGGGGGGGGGGGGGGGGGGGGGGGGGGGGGGGGGGGGGGGGGGGGGGGGGGGGGGGGGGGGGGGGGGGGGGGGGGGGGGGGGGGGGGGGGGGGGGGGGGGGGGGGGGGGGGGGGGGGGGGGGGGGGGGGGGGGGGGGGGGGGGGGGGGGGGGGGGGGGGGGGGGGGGGGGGGGGGGGGGGGGGGGGGGGGGGGGGGGGGGGGGGGGGGGGGGGGGGGGGGGGGGGGGGGGGGGGGGGGGGGGGGGGGGGGGGGGGGGGGGGGGGGGGGGGGGGGGGGGGGGGGGGGGGGGGGGGGGGGGGGGGGGGGGGGGGGGGGGGGGGGGGGGGGGGGGGGGGGGGGGGGGGGGGGGGGGGGGGGGGGGGGGGGGGGGGGGGGGGGGGGGGGGGGGGGGGGGGGGGGGGGGGGGGGGGGGGGGGGGGGGGGGGGGGGGGGGGGGGGGGGGGGGGGGGGGGGGGGGGGGGGGGGGGGGGGGGGGGGGGGGGGGGGGGGGGGGGGGGGGGCATCAGAATTATTAAGATGGTATATATGTGTGGAAATCGGTCCGCATATCACAATAAGAAGCTTCTGGTGAAAGCAGCCCAATCTTCCCTCGCAAGATACCCAAGAGGCTTCCAAGGCAAGATTCATCTATCTTCCTCAGTATGATACGTGGATGATTTCACGTGCAAGGTACCCTGTCTTCTTCAGTAAGCAACCGCAAAAGCTTCCAGCATAAGGTACTGAGTCTTTCCCCAGCAAAGTCTTTAAGGGGGTAAGCTTCTGAAGCACGATGAAAGTTTCGAGCTCAAGCCAGCCTATCTTCCTCAGTAAGACATTGGTACAAGGTAGTACATTGTGAATTGACAGCATATGGCAGTGGATCCCAAGAATCAGATCCGCAACATTTTGGTCAGAATCAAGAATCAGTCAGAATACACGTCTGTCTCAGAATCAGATTCTCATATATATGCAGTGAACATACCACCTAGATCTTACAAGTCACTCGGATGAGGATTTGATAACCACGTGAGGATGATTAAGAGAAGAAAGCTAGTATACACTGTAGTATGACAAAGGATTATGAGGATTGACAACATCAATGAGCTCAATACAAGTACCCGTGAACCTGGAAAATGATCCTAATGAGCCCTTGTCCCCTTTTTGTCCAATGACGGCACCACGCCTGTGATCTGAGCTGTTTCTAGCTATTCGGGGTGGATGCCAATTTTTGTTTCTCTCTTCAACAACTGTCACGAGTCTGAGCTGCTTTTCGACCGTCTCGTACAATTGTTGAGTTTATTTTGTGACAGTAGCCCTATAGCTGCTTTTTGGCTATTTTAGGGAGCTGCCACCTTCTTCTTATCGACCTGGTCTCATGCTCTGATCTGCTTTTCGGCCGTCCTAAGCTGTGGTTGAGTTCTTTCAGTAATGTCCCAGATCTGAGTTGTAAAGACCGTTCTGGTGGCTACTGATTTATTTGCCGATTTCTTGCAAGGGTTTCAGATGATCATTTCCCAACGATCAAAACTTGAGAGGTGTTGAACCTGACATTTAATGGGTTACCTTATCAGAAAAATGAGGATAAACTACAATTGCTAAAAAATTGCACCGACAGTACCTATGGTCATACGAAGAAGCAATATGGCCCAGCTCTTTCAGCCAAAGATCCAGACCAAGAAAACTATAATGAAGGAGCAAGACCAGGGGGGGGGGGGGGGGGGGGGGGGGGGGGGGGGGGGGGGGGGGGGGTAAGTCAGTATTGATCCACATGGATATGCCTACAGCATGAGTAATCGGCATGAGGAATAACAGTCTGGAAGCCTGAGTCCTCACTTATATGAATCATCATGGATAGCCTGTCGTGAACAAAAAATGGGGGGGGGGGGGGGGGGGGGGGGGGGGGGGGGGGGGGGGGGGGGGGGGGGGGGGGGGGGGGGGGGGGGGGGGGGGGGGGGGGGGGGGGGGGGGGGGGGGGGGGGGGGGGGGGGGGGGGGGGGGGGGGGGGGGGGGGGGGGGGGGGGGGGGGGGGGGGGGGGGGGGGGGGGGGGGGGGGGGGGGGGGGGGGGGGGGGGGGGGGGGGGGGGGGTGATGGCCACGACGGGTGACAGCCAACTATTTGGTAGGAATCCGATACTCAAGACAGTGGAGTCAGTCAGGATGAGTCAAAAATTCCTACGATAAGTCAGAATCTGTCAGGAAAATGGTTATGCCTCAACTCACTGCTTGGAACCCGAAGTACCTGCATTTAGTGGAGGAACCCAATGCAAGGAGTAAGAGCTTGGGTGTTCATCAGGAAAAATCTGATCACCAATTCATGGAAGTTTGTCAGTACAGCCACAGCAATCGGAAATCACTCTCGGATTTGTGAGACGGGCATATATTTCAGTCATGATAACAAATCACACTCAGCTAAGTCAGCAGATATGAAAAGAATTAGAGCCGGTATAAGCATGAAAATGTGAGGTAAAATCTGTCAGGATATGGATACAGTGAAGCAAACCACACGAGAGCCAGTATATTCATACTTGTTCCCTGAGCAACCAAATCTTGAGGATGAGATTTCTTTAAGGGGGGAAGAGTTGTCACAGCCTGATTTTTGGCCCTTTCTTTTTCTTTTGTTTCTCTGAGATTTTTGCTTGAGTTTTCTTTTTCCGTGGCTATGTGGTCTGGAAACTGAAGAAGATGCCCTCTTCTTTCTTTCCAGAGTGGCTTGTCATCCTCAAACCCTTCCCAAGACCTTTCCATTTTCATCCTAGCCCAACCCCAATATTCTTTTGCCAAGGAATATTCCTTTTTCTATTAAAGGAATAACCCTGTCTGCCCTAGCTTGTGAAGCACCCTATATTTCCATCACTCCTAAAATTCCCAAATAATTCTCATAAATTGTTTGGGTCATATCTTCATCAAATATGGCACAACTTTTCATTGCCATGTTCAAAAATAATCCTCAAATATTCCTTTTCCAATTATGCCCTAAATGGCACTTTGTGAAACAAGTGCTATTTATCTTTGCCCAATTGTCTCCAAACTTTTTGGACACCTTTTCCTGTCCATATAATTGCCTCATGCCAAAATTAAACTTCATTTACCTAGCCAATCTTCCTCAGTGATTTTTCAAAGTTCCTGTCTGAAGGAAGCCTTTGTGAAGGAAGTACTAGCGGGGGGGGGGGGGGGGGGGGGGGGGGGGGGGGGGGGGGGGGGGGGGGGGGGGGGGGGGGGGGGGGGGGGGGGGGGGGGGGGGGGGGGGGGGGGGGGGGGGGGGGGGGGGGGGGGGGGGGGGGGGGGGGGGGGGGGGGGGGGGGGGGGGGGGGGGGGGGGGGGGGGGGGGGGGGGGGGGGGGGGGGGGGGGGGGGGGGGGGGGGGGGGGGGGGGGGGGGGGGGGGGGGGGGGGGGGGGGGGGGGGGGGGGGGGGGGGGGGGGGGGGGGGGGGGGGGGGGGGGGGGGGGGGGGGGGGGGGGGGGGGGGGGGGGGGGGGGGGGGGGGGGGGGGGGGGGGGGGGGGGGGGGGGGGGGGGGGGGGGGGGGGGGGGGGGGGGGGGGGGGGGGGGGGGGGGGGGGGGGGGGGGGGGGGGGGGGGGGGGGGGGGGGGGGGGGGGGGGGGGGGGGGGGGGGGGGGGGGGGGGGGGGGGGGGGGGGGGGGGGGGGGGGGGGGGGGGGGGGGGGGGGGGGGGGGGGGGGGGGGGGGGGGGGGGGGGGGGGGGGGGGGGGGGGGGGGGGGGGGGGGGGGGGGGGGGGGGGGGGGGGGGGGGGGGGGGGGGGGGGGGGGGGGGGGGGGGGGGGGGGGGGGGGGGGGGGGGGGGGGGGGGGGGGGGGGGGGGGGGGGGGGGGGGGGGGGGGGGGGGGGGGGGGGGGGGGGGGGGGGGGGGGGGGGGGGGGGGGGGGGGGGGGGGGGGGGGGGGGGGGGGGGGGGGGGGGGGGGGGGGGGGGGGGGGGGGGGGGGGGGGGGGGGGGGGGGGGGGGGGGGGGGGGGGGGGGGGGGGGGGGGGGGGGGGGGGGGGGGGGGGGGGGGGGGGGGGGGGGGGGGGGGGGGGGGGGGGGGGGGGGGGGGGGGGGGGGGGGGGGGGGGGGGGGGGGGGGGGGGGGGGGGGGGGGGGGGGGGGGGGGGGGGGGGGGGGGGGGGGGGGGGGGGGGGGGGGGGGGGGGGGGGGGGGGGGGGGGGGGGGGGGGGGGGGGGGGGGGGGGGGGGGGGGGGGGGGGGGGGGGGGGGGGGGGGGGGGGGGGGGGGGGGGGGGGGGGGGGGGGGGGGGGGGGGGGGGGGGGGGGGGGGGGGGGGGGGGGGGGGGGGGGGGGGGGGGGGGGGGGGGGGGGGGGGGGGGGGGGGGGGGGGGGGGGGGGGGGGGGGGGGGGGGGGGGGGGGGGGGGGGGGGGGGGGGGGGGGGGGGGGGGGGGGGGGGGGGGGGGGGGGGGGGGGGGGGGGGGGGGGGGGGGGGGGGGGGGGGGGGGGGGGGGGGGGGGGGGGGGGGGGGGGGGGGGGGGGGGGGGGGGGGGGGGGGGGGGGGGGGGGGGGGGGGGGGGGGGGGGGGGGGGGGGGGGGGGGGGGGGGGGGGGGGGGGGGGGGGGGGGGGGGGGGGGGGGGGGGGGGGGGGGGGGGGGGGGGGGGGGGGGGGGGGGGGGGGGGGGGGGGGGGGGGGGGGGGGGGGGGGGGGGGGGGGGGGGGGGGGGGGGGGGGGGGGGGGGGGGGGGGGGGGGGGGGGGGGGGGGGGGGGGGGGGGGGGGGGGGGGGGGGGGGGGGGGGGGGGGGGGGGGGGGGGGGGGGGGGGGGGGGGGGGGGGGGGGGGGGGGGGGGGGGGGGGGGGGGGGGGGGGGGGGGGGGGGGGGGGGGGGGGGGGGGGGGGGGGGGGGGGGGGGGGGGGGGGGGGGGGGGGGGGGGGGGGGGGGGGGGGGGGGGGGGGGGGGGGGGGGGGGGGGGGGGGGGGGGGGGGGGGGGGGGGGGGGGGGGGGGGGGGGGGGGGGGGGGGGGGGGGGGGGGGGGGGGGGGGGGGGGGGGGGGGGGGGGGGGGGGGGGGGGGGGGGGGGGGGGGGGGGGGGGGGGGGGGGGGGGGGGGGGGGGGGGGGGGGGGGGGGGGGGGGGGGGGGGGGGGGGGGGGGGGGGGGGGGGGGGGGGGGGGGGGGGGGGGGGGGGGGGGGGGGGGGGGGGGGGGGGGGGGGGGGGGGGGGGGGGGGGGGGGGGGGGGGGGGGGGGGGGGGGGGGGGGGGGGGGGGGGGGGGGGGGGGGGGGGGGGGGGGGGGGGGGGGGGGGGGGGGGGGGGGGGGGGGGGGGGGGGGGGGGGGGGGGGGGGGGGGGGGGGGGGGGGGGGGGGGGGGGGGGGGGGGGGGGGGGGGGGGGGGGGGGGGGGGGGGGGGGGGGGGGGGGGGGGGGGGGGGGGGGGGGGGGGGGGGGGGGGGGGGGGGGGGGGGGGGGGGGGGGGGGGGGGGGGGGGGGGGGGGGGGGGGGGGGGGGGGGGGGGGGGGGGGGGGGGGGGGGGGGGGGGGGGGGGGGGGGGGGGGGGGGGGGGGGGGGGGGGGGGGGGGGGGGGGGGGGGGGGGGGGGGGGGGGGGGGGGGGGGGGGGGGGGGGGGGGGGGGGGGGGGGGGGGGGGGGGGGGGGGGGGGGGGGGGGGGGGGGGGGGGGGGGGGGGGGGGGGGGGGGGGGGGGGGGGGGGGGGGGGGGGGGGGGGGGGGGGGGGGGGGGGGGGGGGGGGGGGGGGGGGGGGGGGGGGGGGGGGGGGGGGGGGGGGGGGGGGGGGGGGGGGGGGGGGGGGGGGGGGGGGGGGGGGGGGGGGGGGGGGGGGGGGGGGGGGGGGGGGGGGGGGGGGGGGGGGGGGGGGGGGGGGGGGGGGGGGGGGGGGGGGGGGGGGGGGGGGGGGGGGGGGGGGGGGGGGGGGGGGGGGGGGGGGGGGGGGGGGGGGGGGGGGGGGGGGGGGGGGGGGGGGGGGGGGGGGGGGGGGGGGGGGGGGGGGGGGGGGGGGGGGGGGGGGGGGGGGGGGGGGGGGGGGGGGGGGGGGGGGGGGGGGGGGGGGGGGGGGGGGGGGGGGGGGGGGGGGGGGGGGGGGGGGGGGGGGGGGGGGGGGGGGGGGGGGGGGGGGGGGGGGGGGGGGGGGGGGGGGGGGGGGGGGGGGGGGGGGGGGGGGGGGGGGGGGGGGGGGGGGGGGGGGGGGGGGGGGGGGGGGGGGGGGGGGGGGGGGGGGGGGGGGGGGGGGGGGGGGGGGGGGGGGGGGGGGGGGGGGGGGGGGGGGGGGGGGGGGGGGGGGGGGGGGGGGGGGGGGGGGGGGGGGGGGGGGGGGGGGGGGGGGGGGGGGGGGGGGGGGGGGGGGGGGGGGGGGGGGGGGGGGGGGGGGGGGGGGGGGGGGGGGGGGGGGGGGGGGGGGGGGGGGGGGGGGGGGGGGGGGGGGGGGGGGGGGGGGGGGGGGGGGGGGGGGGGGGGGGGGGGGGGGGGGGGGGGGGGGGGGGGGGGGGGGGGGGGGGGGGGGGGGGGGGGGGGGGGGGGGGGGGGGGGGGGGGGGGGGGGGGGGGGGGGGGGGGGGGGGGGGGGGGGGGGGGGGGGGGGGGGGGGGGGGGGGGGGGGGGGGGGGGGGGGGGGGGGGGGGGGGGGGGGGGGGGGGGGGGGGGGGGGGGGGGGGGGGGGGGGGGGGGGGGGGGGGGGGGGGGGGGGGGGGGGGGGGGGGGGGGGGGGGGGGGGGGGGGGGGGGGGGGGGGGGGGGGGGGGGGGGGGGGGGGGGGGGGGGGGGGGGGGGGGGGGGGGGGGGGGGGGGGGGGGGGGGGGGGGGGGGGGGGGGGGGGGGGGGGGGGGGGGGGGGGGGGGGGGGGGGGGGGGGGGGGGGGGGGGGGGGGGGGGGGGGGGGGGGGGGGGGGGGGGGGGGGGGGGGGGGGGGGGGGGGGGGGGGGGGGGGGGGGGGGGGGGGGGGGGGGGGGGGGGGGGGGGGGGGGGGGGGGGGGGGGGGGGGGGGGGGGGGGGGGGGGGGGGGGGGGGGGGGGGGGGGGGGGGGGGGGGGGGGGGGGGGGGGGGGGGGGGGGGGGGGGGGGGGGGGGGGGGGGGGGGGGGGGGGGGGGGGGGGGGGGGGGGGGGGGGGGGGGGGGGGGGGGGGGGGGGGGGGGGGGGGGGGGGGGGGGGGGGGGGGGGGGGGGGGGGGGGGGGGGGGGGGGGGGGGGGGGGGGGGGGGGGGGGGGGGGGGGGGGGGGGGGGGGGGGGGGGGGGGGGGGGGGGGGGGGGGGGGGGGGGGGGGGGGGGGGGGGGGGGGGGGGGGGGGGGGGGGGGGGGGGGGGGGGGGGGGGGGGGGGGGGGGGGGGGGGGGGGGGGGGGGGGGGGGGGGGGGGGGGGGGGGGGGGGGGGGGGGGGGGGGGGGGGGGGGGGGGGGGGGGGGGGGGGGGGGGGGGGGGGGGGGGGGGGGGGGGGGGGGGGGGGGGGGGGGGGGGGGGGGGGGGGGGGGGGGGGGGGGGGGGGGGGGGGGGGGGGGGGGGGGGGGGGGGGGGGGGGGGGGGGGGGGGGGGGGGGGGGGGGGGGGGGGGGGGGGGGGGGGGGGGGGGGGGGGGGGGGGGGGGGGGGGGGGGGGGGGGGGGGGGGGGGGGGGGGGGGGGGGGGGGGGGGGGGGGGGGGGGGGGGGGGGGGGGGGGGGGGGGGGGGGGGGGGGGGGGGGGGGGGGGGGGGGGGGGGGGGGGGGGGGGGGGGGGGGGGGGGGGGGGGGGGGGGGGGGGGGGGGGGGGGGGGGGGGGGGGGGGGGGGGGGGGGGGGGGGGGGGGGGGGGGGGGGGGGGGGGGGGGGGGGGGGGGGGGGGGGGGGGGGGGGGGGGGGGGGGGGGGGGGGGGGGGGGGGGGGGGGGGGGGGGGGGGGGGGGGGGGGGGGGGGGGGGGGGGGGGGGGGGGGGGGGGGGGGGGGGGGGGGGGGGGGGGGGGGGGGGGGGGGGGGGGGGGGGGGGGGGGGGGGGGGGGGGGGGGGGGGGGGGGGGGGGGGGGGGGGGGGGGGGGGGGGGGGGGGGGGGGGGGGGGGGGGGGGGGGGGGGGGGGGGGGGGGGGGGGGGGGGGGGGGGGGGGGGGGGGGGGGGGGGGGGGGGGGGGGGGGGGGGGGGGGGGGGGGGGGGGGGGGGGGGGGGGGGGGGGGGGGGGGGGGGGGGGGGGGGGGGGGGGGGGGGGGGGGGGGGGGGGGGGGGGGGGGGGGGGGGGGGGGGGGGGGGGGGGGGGGGGGGGGGGGGGGGGGGGGGGGGGGGGGGGGGGGGGGGGGGGGGGGGGGGGGGGGGGGGGGGGGGGGGGGGGGGGGGGGGGGGGGGGGGGGGGGGGGGGGGGGGGGGGGGGGGGGGGGGGGGGGGGGGGGGGGGGGGGGGGGGGGGGGGGGGGGGGGGGGGGGGGGGGGGGGGGGGGGGGGGGGGGGGGGGGGGGGGGGGGGGGGGGGGGGGGGGGGGGGGGGGGGGGGGGGGGGGGGGGGGGGGGGGGGGGGGGGGGGGGGGGGGGGGGGGGGGGGGGGGGGGGGGGGGGGGGGGGGGGGGGGGGGGGGGGGGGGGGGGGGGGGGGGGGGGGGGGGGGGGGGGGGGGGGGGGGGGGGGGGGGGGGGGGGGGGGGGGGGGGGGGGGGGGGGGGGGGGGGGGGGGGGGGGGGGGGGGGGGGGGGGGGGGGGGGGGGGGGGGGGGGGGGGGGGGGGGGGGGGGGGGGGGGGGGGGGGGGGGGGGGGGGGGGGGGGGGGGGGGGGGGGGGGGGGGGGGGGGGGGGGGGGGGGGGGGGGGGGGGGGGGGGGGGGGGGGGGGGGGGGGGGGGGGGGGGGGGGGGGGGGGGGGGGGGGGGGGGGGGGGGGGGGGGGGGGGGGGGGGGGGGGGGGGGGGGGGGGGGGGGGGGGGGGGGGGGGGGGGGGGGGGGGGGGGGGGGGGGGGGGGGGGGGGGGGGGGGGGGGGGGGGGGGGGGGGGGGGGGGGGGGGGGGGGGGGGGGGGGGGGGGGGGGGGGGGGGGGGGGGGGGGGGGGGGGGGGGGGGGGGGGGGGGGGGGGGGGGGGGGGGGGGGGGGGGGGGGGGGGGGGGGGGGGGGGGGGGGGGGGGGGGGGGGGGGGGGGGGGGGGGGGGGGGGGGGGGGGGGGGGGGGGGGGGGGGGGGGGGGGGGGGGGGGGGGGGGGGGGGGGGGGGGGGGGGGGGGTTACCAACATCAACATGTACTACTAGCAAGCATAAGCATATGAAAAGAATACTAGCAACTAGCAGGGCATGACAACCAGGTGCATAACAACATAGCAAGAAAGTAAGCACTAATCCAGAAGCATTACCGAAACAA
This sequence comes from Thinopyrum obtusiflorum, assembly GCA_036873465.1. Lineage (NCBI taxonomy): Eukaryota > Viridiplantae > Streptophyta > Magnoliopsida > Poales > Poaceae > Thinopyrum > Thinopyrum obtusiflorum. The sequence goes on along the minus strand of JAAAWM010010881.1, from coordinate 12,700 downwards.
CGATAACCATATTTTAAACAAGCAAACATGTAATAAATATTCAAGTTGAAAACCATGGCTACTGCATGACTATCATGCAAGTGGGTATTGTGGCTTGCCTGGGGGTGAAGAAGGCACCGAGAAGAAGTGCGGTGAAGCCGCGAAAAGATTTGCCGGAAACAGTTCTCTCCCAGAGGGGCTGTTTACGTGCAAGGGCAAAATGGACATTTTCACAGTGTCAAACTATCTTGAAAATGAAACCAACAGAACGGGCTCGACGAGACGAAGAAATGGGCTTTGGAATCACCTCATTTGGAGTTGTGAGCAAAAAGATATGAAGTGTTTTCTGCGAGGGACCTATCTGTAATAAAATCATCACAAACAGGCCCTCAGCAAAAAACAGAACGCGCCTTCTCAGGAAATACGTTTTCCAGAACAGAAAGCGTATTTGGCTCGAAGAAGAAGCAGAATGCGCTTTCGGGAAAGGAAAACACACTCCAGGGAAATACGTCTCCACTTATCCATGCTGGCAAGCGCGGGGCCGGGGCTTGGGTCGCCGACGCGTGGGGCCCGCCGCACTTTCTCTCTCCTGCCTGGCCTTCTCCTTCCTCCTTCTCCCGCTGGCCCGACCGAAACAGAGGAGGGAGCAGGGGAGGGGCGACACCGGCGACTGCCCCGGCGGCTCCGGCAGTCCCCGGCTGCGCCGAGGCCACCGGCGAGTAGCACTGCGTCCATCTGGGCATGCTGCGGGCGCCGTGGAGGGATGGGGTGGCGGCGCCTCGCGGAGGCAGAGAGCATGCGGCGGCGGCCGAATCTTGGGGTCGCGGCCTGAGGCACTCCGGCGAGAGGGTGGGGTGGTGTAGAGGTTCGCCGGAGCACGGGGAAGACTCTGGTGAGGTCAGTAGGTGGAGGAGGGGACCGGCTTCAAGCTAATTTAGGAGGGAGGCCGCGGCGGCCATGGCGGCAATGATGGCCACCGAGAGCTCCTCGAGCTCGTTTGACTGGCTGGGGAGGGGTAGTGGAGGGCGTGAGGTCGAGTGGTGAGCTCGGGAGGGGTCGGGGCTGGCTTATATAGCCGTGCGAGGTCATGGCCGAGCTGGCGTCGCCGCGGATGCGTGGACGGCGCCGCAGACGCATGTGCTCGCGCATGAGCTCGGGGAAGACGACGGGGAGGGAACGGACGAGCGCCAGAGGTCACGGAGATGAGCGGAGCTCGGGGACAAGAGAGGGAAGCTGCCGCGGCGCGAACAGAGCTGGTCGGCTATAGTTCGCCCGTGGGCGCACGGCGACGAGCGCCAGCGAGGAGGCGTCGGGAGGGGGAGAGGGGTCCAGGAGAACGGCGACGACGAGAGGAAGTTAAGGGACATGCCCGTGCTCGCTGAGACGCCGAGCAGTGGAGGGGCACGAGCAAGAAGACGCTCTGGACGTGGCCAATGCCAGCAGAGCGCGCGCATTGCATGCCAAAACTCGTGATCACCACGTGCACTGGTGCACACAGTGGCACATGGCCGGCCAAACGCTGTCTGGTGGTTTGTCCTTCCTGGGAAGGTTGCAGCTGAGGTGGTAGCTCGGTTAAAGACGTTGTGGTGAAATGGTAAGTGAGCTCTGAAGTTTACTGCAGTAAACTTGATCATGAAATAGTGATCGACTGAGGTGAGATTAGAGGCAAATGAGTTGTCTGGGGTGATTAGCTTAGGAAGAACTACCATACTGGGGAGTTTGGCAGGAAATGGACCAAGATTTAATGCACTTGCTTTGCAACTGCATAATCTGGTCCAGAAACTTGATCAGGAAGGTGCACTCACATGGAGTGTCAAATTGAGCTCAGATTGGGCAAGGCAGAGTCATTTGGTCCTATGAAGATGCTCAAAAAGTCTCATACCAATTGGCCAAGCCAAACTGGTACTTGCTTCACAAACATCTCCTCTAGACAGAAACTTGCAAAAATTCTAGAGGAATAATGGCTTCATGAACCATGCCCAAAATGGGTGGAGGTAGGTTATATGGATAATAGAAGGCCTAGAAAAATTGGCAGCCATAATGGAGCAAGATAAAATATACTTGCTTCACAAACTGAAATTTTGGACAAAATCAAAGAATTGAAGATGAGCTCACATGGAGGCATGACATGAGCTCTACTTTGGTGGAGGGCTATTATGTGATGATATGAGAGACCATGCAAAATGGCAACTCATTTGGATATGCCGAGCTTGCACCTCCTTCACAAAGCTTCTTGCTGGATAGAAACTTTGGAAAATCATAATTAAATAATTACTAGGCAAATGAGGTTGCATTTTGGCATGTGGCAATGATATGGACAGGAAAAGGTGTCCAAGGATTTTGAGGTCAATTGGGAAAAGGAAAATAGCAATTGCTTCACAATGTGCCATTAAGGGTAGAATAGGAAATGAATTATTTGAGCATGATGATAAACACGACAAATGAAATATTTTGTCATATTTGAGAAATATATGACCCAAACAATTTATGAGAATTATTTGGGAATTTTATGAGTGATGGAAATAAAGGTTGCTTCACAACCTAGGGCAATTTGAGTTATTCCTTTAATAGAAAAGGAATATTCCCAGTGAAAAGAATATTGGGATTTGGGATAGAATGAAAATGACAGGGTCTAGGGAAGGGTTTGGGAATGACAAGCCACTCTGGAAACAAAGAAGAGGGCATCTTCTTCAATTTCCAGACCACAAAGCCACGGAAAAAGAAAACTCAAGCAAAAACCTCAGAAAAACAAAAGAAAAAGAAAGGGCCAAAAATCAGGCTGTCACACCAGGTGTGCCTAGCACAAACACAAGCTTCCCCTCTTCTCTTATCACCGTCCATGCCTCACTCCCACCACTCTTTTCATCGATCTCATACTCGCACACTCCTTCCCCCTCGATATAGTATGACTCTCGCACCACCTCCTAGATGCATCCCTCTCTCTCTCTATCCTTCTCCTTGTGCCTTATTTGCTTCTAACACACACATGCATGTATACCGATCGATCTCCCAACATATACCTAGGTCGACTTTAACTATTCCCCCCCATCGATCGACGTACCTCACAAGTTATGTCTCTCCTTTCTCTGACAAAGGACGATTGATCTTCCTATGTAATTATGTCTGCTTACCACAACCATATCGTCCCCCTCATCATTCGTGCATGCCTCCTGACCCGTCTCTCACGCGCACGTGCACAGACAGGAAGCCATCCCCTCTCTTATTGATATTGCAGGCGTGCCCTCCGGTTGTCTAGCAAGCCTATCCCACCATTTGTTAGAAGCAACTCCACAACCACCCCCTCCAACACTCTAGCTCTGTCTCTCTCCCAACCTTATTCCTCTCCTACACATATGCATGGATGCCGATCGATCTCCCTTAATACATGAGGTAGAGGATGAGGCAGATCGATCTCCTTAATACATGAGGTAGCCCCCCCCCCCCCCCCCCCCCCCCCCCCCCCCCCCCCCCCCCCCCCCCCCCCCCCCCCCCCCCCCCCCCCCCCCCCCCCCCCCCCCCCCCCCCCCCCCCCCCCCCCCCCCCCCCCCCCCCCCCCCCCCCCCCCCCCCCCCCCCCCCCCCCCCCCCCCCCCCCCCCCCCCCCCCCCCCCCCCCCCCCCCCCCCCCCCCCCCCCCCCCCCCCCCCCCCCCCCCCCCCCCCCCCCCCCCCCCCCCCCCCCCCCCCCCCCCCCCCCCCCCCCCCCCCCCCCCCCCCCCCCCCCCCCCCCCCCCCCCCCCCCCCCCCCCCCCCCCCCCCCCCCCCCCCCCCCCCCCCCCCCCCCCCCCCCCCCCCCCCCCCCCCCCCCCCCCCCCCCCCCCCCCCCCCCCCCCCCCCCCCCCCCCCCCCCCCCCCCCCCCCCCCCCCCCCCCCCCCCCCCCCCCCCCCCCCCCCCCCCCCCCCCCCCCCCCCCCCCCCCCCCCCCCCCCCCCCCCCCCCCCCCCCCCCCCCCCCCCCCCCCCCCCCCCCCCCCCCCCCCCCCCCCCCCCCCCCCCCCCCCCCCCCCCCCCCCCCCCCCCCCCCCCCCCCCCCCCCCCCCCCCCCCCCCCCCCCCCCCCCCCCCCCCCCCCCCCCCCCCCCCCCCCCCCCCCCCCCCCCCCCCCCCCCCCCCCCCCCCCCCCCCCCCCCCCCCCCCCCCCCCCCCCCCCCCCCCCCCCCCCCCCCCCCCCCCCCCCCCCCCCCCCCCCCCCCCCCCCCCCCCCCCCCCCCCCCCCCCCCCCCCCCCCCCCCCCCCCCCCCCCCCCCCCCCCCCCCCCCCCCCCCCCCCCCCCCCCCCCCCCCCCCCCCCCCCCCCCCCCCCCCCCCCCCCCCCCCCCCCCCCCCCCCCCCCCCCCCCCCCCCCCCCCCCCCCCCCCCCCCCCCCCCCCCCCCCCCCCCCCCCCCCCCCCCCCCCCCCCCCCCCCCCCCCCCCCCCCCCCCCCCCCCCCCCCCCCCCCCCCCCCCCCCCCCCCCCCCCCCCCCCCCCCCCCCCCCCCCCCCCCCCCCCCCCCCCCCCCCCCCCCCCCCCCCCCCCCCCCCCCCCCCCCCCCCCCCCCCCCCCCCCCCCCCCCCCCCCCCCCCCCCCCCCCCCCCCCCCCCCCCCCCCCCCCCCCCCCCCCCCCCCCCCCCCCCCCCCCCCCCCCCCCCCCCCCCCCCCCCCCCCCCCCCCCCCCCCCCCCCCCCCCCCCCCCCCCCCCCCCCCCCCCCCCCCCCCCCCCCCCCCCCCCCCCCCCCCCCCCCCCCCCCCCCCCCCCCCCCCCCCCCCCCCCCCCCCCCCCCCCCCCCCCCCCCCCCCCCCCCCCCCCCCCCCCCCCCCCCCCCCCCCCCCCCCCCCCCCCCCCCCCCCCCCCCCCCCCCCCCCCCCCCCCCCCCCCCCCCCCCCCCCCCCCCCCCCCCCCCCCCCCCCCCCCCCCCCCCCCCCCCCCCCCCCCCCCCCCCCCCCCCCCCCCCCCCCCCCCCCCCCCCCCCCCCCCCCCCCCCCCCCCCCCCCCCCCCCCCCCCCCCCCCCCCCCCCCCCCCCCCCCCCCCCCCCCCCCCCCCCCCCCCCCCCCCCCCCCCCCCCCCCCCCCCCCCCCCCCCCCCCCCCCCCCCCCCCCCCCCCCCCCCCCCCCCCCCCCCCCCCCCCCCCCCCCCCCCCCCCCCCCCCCCCCCCCCCCCCCCCCCCCCCCCCCCCCCCCCCCCCCCCCCCCCCCCCCCCCCCCCCCCCCCCCCCCCCCCCCCCCCCCCCCCCCCCCCCCCCCCCCCCCCCCCCCCCCCCCCCCCCCCCCCCCCCCCCCCCCCCCCCCCCCCCCCCCCCCCCCCCCCCCCCCCCCCCCCCCCCCCCCCCCCCCCCCCCCCCCCCCCCCCCCCCCCCCCCCCCCCCCCCCCCCCCCCCCCCCCCCCCCCCCCCCCCCCCCCCCCCCCCCCCCCCCCCCCCCCCCCCCCCCCCCCCCCCCCCCCCCCCCCCCCCCCCCCCCCCCCCCCCCCCCCCCCCCCCCCCCCCCCCCCCCCCCCCCCCCCCCCCCCCCCCCCCCCCCCCCCCCCCCCCCCCCCCCCCCCCCCCCCCCCCCCCCCCCCCCCCCCCCCCCCCCCCCCCCCCCCCCCCCCCCCCCCCCCCCCCCCCCCCCCCCCCCCCCCCCCCCCCCCCCCCCCCCCCCCCCCCCCCCCCCCCCCCCCCCCCCCCCCCCCCCCCCCCCCCCCCCCCCCCCCCCCCCCCCCCCCCCCCCCCCCCCCCCCCCCCCCCCCCCCCCCCCCCCCCCCCCCCCCCCCCCCCCCCCCCCCCCCCCCCCCCCCCCCCCCCCCCCCCCCCCCCCCCCCCCCCCCCCCCCCCCCCCCCCCCCCCCCCCCCCCCCCCCCCCCCCCCCCCCCCCCCCCCCCCCCCCCCCCCCCCCCCCCCCCCCCCCCCCCCCCCCCCCCCCCCCCCCCCCCCCCCCCCCCCCCCCCCCCCCCCCCCCCCCCCCCCCCCCCCCCCCCCCCCCCCCCCCCCCCCCCCCCCCCCCCCCCCCCCCCCCCCCCCCCCCCCCCCCCCCCCCCCCCCCCCCCCCCCCCCCCCCCCCCCCCCCCCCCCCCCCCCCCCCCCCCCCCCCCCCCCCCCCCCCCCCCCCCCCCCCCCCCCCCCCCCCCCCCCCCCCCCCCCCCCCCCCCCCCCCCCCCCCCCCCCCCCCCCCCCCCCCCCCCCCCCCCCCCCCCCCCCCCCCCCAGGTGGGGCGGCCGCAGGCGGAGGGAGGAGGGCGCGGTGGGAGGAGGAGGGGCGGAAGGAGGGAGTACCTCGGTGGCAGACGGACGACGGTGGCAGCGGCGACGAACGACAACGGTTATCGGCATGGGCAAGAGTGACTGAGAGGGAGAGTGAGTGTGAGAGAGAGAGGGTCGGCCGCATAGGGATAAGGTAGGGTTAGTAGTAGCGCGAGTAAGAAAAAGTGCTAGAGATAAGGATAATAACAGTAGCGTGGTACGGCATAAGGCGCTACTGCTATAACTAGCTGGACGACGAGGTCATGGCAATTAGAGCAATAGCGCGGTATGGAGATGACGTGCTACTGCTATTTTTCTTTCAGCAGTGCGTTTTTCGGGAACGCGCTGCTGCTAAATAGCAGTAGCATCGTATTTTGAAGAGCGCTGCTGGTAATATTCTGTGTATAAGGTTTTCCCTAGTAGTGTCTATTCATCTTTTACACCCACACAATCCTCTTATCTTTGTAGCTAGCTAGCACTAGCTTTCTCTCGTGCATGCACACGCCCGCATCCCTCTCACCCTCCCTTAGCATTCTCTTGCTCCATCGCGCAAATTCGTCTTTTCACTTTAGGTCGTTCACCCACGGTGTGTGTAGGCCCCCCCAGCTCCTTCTTTACGGCACACATCGATCGATATGCCTCTCTAGCCAGGTGTGCCTAGCACAAAACACAAGCTTCCCCTCTTCTCTTATCACCGTCCATGCCTCACTCCAACCACTCTTTTCATCGACCTTGAACTCGCACAGTCCATCCCCCTCGATATAGTATGACTCTCGCACCACCTCCTAGATGCATCCCTCTCTCTATCATTCTCCCCGTGCCTCATTTGCTTCTAACACACACATGCATGTATACCGATCGATCTCCCAACATATACCTAGGTCGACTTTAACTATTCCCCCCCATCGATCGACGTACCTCACAAGTTATGTCTCTCCTTTCTCTGATGAAGGGCGATTGATCTTTCTATGTAGTTATGTCTTCTTACCACAGCCATATCGCCCTACTCATCATTCGTGCATGCCTCCTGACCCGTCTCTCACACGCACGTGCATAGACAGGCAGCCATCCCCTCTCTTATTTATATTGCAGGTGTGCCCTCCGGTTGTCTAGCAAGCCTATCCCACCATTTGTTAGAAGCAACTCCACTACCACCCCCTCCAACACTCTAGCTCTGTCTCTCTCCCAACCTTATTCCTCTCCTACACATATGCATGGATGGCAATCAATCTCCCTTAATACATGAGGTCGATCGATCTCCCTTAATACATAAGGTAGGCCTCTCTCCTCCCCCCCCCCCCCCCCCCCCCCCCCCCCCCCCCCCCCCCCCCCCCCCCCCCCCCCCCCCCCCCCCCCCCCCCCCCCCCCCCCCCCCCCCCCCCCCCCCCCCCCCCCCCCCCCCCCCCCCCCCCCCCCCCCCCCCCCCCCCCCCCCCCCCCCCCCCCCCCCCCCCCCCCCCCCCCCCCCCCCCCCCCCCCCCCCCCCCCCCCCCCCCCCCCCCCCCCCCCCCCCCCCCCCCCCCCCCCCCCCCCCCCCCCCCCCCCCCCCCCCCCCCCCCCCCCCCCCCCCCCCCCCCCCCCCCCCCCCCCCCCCCCCCCCCCCCCCCCCCCCCCCCCCCCCCCCCCCCCCCCCCCCCCCCCCCCCCCCCCCCCCCCCCCCCCCCCCCCCCCCCCCCCCCCCCCCCCCCCCCCCCCCCCCCCCCCCCCCCCCCCCCCCCCCCCCCCCCCCCCCCCCCCCCCCCCCCCCCCCCCCCCCCCCCCCCCCCCCCCCCCCCCCCCCCCCCCCCCCCCCCCCCTGCATTTCTGGTGCCATATTTTAAGTCCAAATACAATACCACACGGTCCGTTATTTTTTCCATTTGAATTTATTTTTAAAGGTTTGGAGACACCCACGAGTTGCAATTATTTTTGAAGAATTAGGCATAACACTTGTTATTTTCTCCTGATCCACTATTTCCACAAATTAACTCCATTCACATAACAAATAATGTTGCCGACATCCTTTTCAAATGTAGGAGTGTCAGGACAAGGTGATCTATTGTTAGACTTATTACTTTGCACATGAAGGTGGGTTCTACTACCTCCATCCTTGGTACATGAAGGAGGGAGTAGTTTTTATGGATACATTCATTTATTATTTTGTAGAGTAATTTTTTATGGGGAAGTCCTATGTGATGATAACATATCATGTTGCTCCATTTGTCTCTCTCCACTTTAATTAATTTTCAAATCGTTTTTCTCTTATGTGGCATGGATGTTACTCTTTCATTTTGGGTTTATTAGGCCAACACTTATTTTGGAATAAAATTTGATAAAACATTTTAACTAATAGAATTAAGCTATATGTCATAAAAAGTAAAGAAAGCTCTTTCAAATACAAATCCAAAAGTGTATTTTTTGTAGCATATACTTTACTTTTATTTTTATAGATGGTCAAAGTCTAGTCCAAAATTTGACAGGGCCCAATAAAACCAGATGAAGGCAGCACTAACTATGTTACTCCGACTACGAGTGGTCTAACTGTTCCTTTGGTACTCCGTTGGTGCATTTTTGGAGGGCCTACAATTTCAATCTCTCGTACCAAGGATAGCATGGACGTTAGTGCAATTATAGGTGGTTAGATCTAGGCCAAACGGATCTCAGTAAATAGTTGGCCGCCCATCATTAAAATCTCACATGCAGCGCTTATTAAAGCATGTACAATGGTTGACAAGGTAGTCTTGAGCTCGCTACATGATCTAAAGAAGACAATAAATAATTATACACAATGGGTTATTTCTTAGTCATATCTTTGATAACTAGATATGTCTAAATACATGGTGACAAATATTTATGCCAAGAAATCATATCTTAACACAAGCCTTTTCTTATTGTTCTCTCTCCTCCACCTAACATGTGTACTATGTGACACTCTTAGGATAACAACATTATACACTCTTAAAATATCCATCGCTGATCCAATGAGTACGCTTTTCTTATATTGATCTTTGCTAAGTTACTATTGTTGTTGTTGTTGTTACAATCACTAGAAAACTGCTACCGTTACTATTGTTGTTATTATTGCTACTGTTACCACCGTTATCAAACTGTCATATTACTATTTCCCGTGCTTCCTCTAGGAGCTCTCCACCGGTCACCACATGACAAATATCATCCAACTTCATCACCGTCCCATGGACACCGCCGGGTCACTACAAAAGTGAAGCCAGTACGTTTCTCGTGCTGCCGCTCGCCGTCGCATGGCCATGCGCGCACCACCGCCGCAAGGAGCTCTCCACCGGTCACCCAGCTCACATGGCAATGGTGACGGGCAACGTCGTCATTGACACTGACTTGTGGCCCGTCAGCTTGTTTAATGGGAAAAAGAAAGAAAACAATTTTTTGGTGAAGCTGTTTACAGAAACTGAGAAAATACCTCACCAGAAAATGTTCCCAAAATTATATAGACTTCGCTATAACCACTTACGGGATGGATTTTATAGGAGCACAATTGGTGTTGCTCTTGGGCCTTGTAGAAACGATTGGAGGGAGAATGGTACAAGGGCCTGATGGTAACTCCTTAATATGTGCCTGGCATCACATTTCAAGACAGGCCATGAAACGTCAAAATATTTTTTGAATTCCTGGGAACTTCTCCCGGACAACGATTCAATAAATAAGGAAATCCATTGAATATACGTGATTTTACTTAAAATCTCCTTGTTTTCTGTAGTACCAATGATAGAATATGAGCAAATAGTTGCAGTTGTAATTCTTTGCCATCACATGTATTGAAATAAGCAACTAAGAAAATCCCTTACGTGGTCACAGATTATAATATCTTCAAAAGGTAAGTTTTAATTCTTTTCTTATATTTTACTTTACAAATTTTAATCTTGAGAGGATGACCTGAATGAATTTAAAGTGTAATTTAAAGTTTCAAACAGAGCTAGCATCTCTTGCATGGATTGATGTCGTACAAACTGGGTGCCTCATCATTTTGGGTAATTCTTCAGGTTCATTTGACACTAACATGAGTTACAAGCATGTATGTAATAAGAGAGCAAGAAATTCAATAATATTTTTAGGATACAAATTGTATAAATGAAAAATCTTAGCCCAGGATATTTGGCCTACTCCAGATATCTCACTGTAAGTAGTTCCAGCCAAAGAATAGATGCTGCATTTCTGGTGCCATATTTTAAGTCCAAATACAATACCACACGGTCCGTTATTTCCCCCCCCCCCCCCCCCCCCCCCCCCCCCCCCCCCCCCCCCCCCCCCCCCCCCCCCCCCCCCCCCCCCCCCCCCCCCCCCCCCCCCCCCCCCCCCCCCCCCCCCCCCCCCCCCCCCCCCCCCCCCCCCCCCCCCCCCCCCCCCCCCCCCCCCCCCCCCCCCCCCCCCCCCCCCCCCCCCCCCCCCCCCCCCCCCCCCCCCCCCCCCCCCCCCCCCCCCCCCCCCCCCCCCCCCCCCCCCCCCCCCCCCCCCCCCCCCCCCCCCCCCCCCCCCCCCCCCCCCCCCCCCCCCCCCCCCCCCCCCCCCCCCCCCCCCCCCCCCCCCCCCCCCCCCCCCCCCCCCCCCCCCCCCCCCCCCCCCCCCCCCCCCCCCCCCCCCCCCCCCCCCCCCCCCCCCCCCCCCCCCCCCCCCCCCCCCCCCCCCCCCCCCCCCCCCCCCCCCCCCCCCCCCCCCCCCCCCCCCCCCCCCCCCCCCCCCCCCCCCCCCCCCCCCCCCCCCCCCCCCCCCCCCCCCCCCCCCCCCCCCCCCCCCCCCCCCCCCCCCCCCCCCCCCCCCCCCCCCCCCCCCCCCCCCCCCCCCCCCCCCCCCCCCCCCCCCCCCCCCCCCCCCCCCCCCCCCCCCCCCCCCCCCCCCCCCCCCCCCCCCCCCCCCCCCCCCCCCCCCCCCCCCCCCCCCCCCCCCCCCCCCCCCCCCCCCCCCCCCCCCCCCCCCCCCCCCCCCCCCCCCCCCCCCCCCCCCCCCCCCCCCCCCCCCCCCCCCCCCCCCCCCCCCCCCCCCCCCCCCCCCCCCCCCCCCCCAGTAGTATGAATATGTGATGGTAAAACTTTGTAATGCCCCGGCCCTAAAGCGAGAGATGGTTGTGCACGAGGAGGGTGAGATCATGCCGACGGAACAGGACCCGGCAATGGAGCTCTCTATGGTCTCTATGGACCTCACCTTGCTCCAATACTCCCTCCGTTTTTATTTACTCTGCATATTAGAGTTGCTTGAAGTTAAATTTTCATAAACTTTGACCAAGTTTATAAAAAATAATATAAACATTTATCATAACAAATATATATGATGTGAAAGTACATTCAATAATAAATCTAATTGTATTGATTTGTTATTGCTTGTGTTAAAAAATTTATAAACTTGGTCAAAATTTATAAAGCTTGACTTTTACCAAAGCTAATATGCGGACTAAATAAAAACGAAGGGAGTATTTAGGAACGGGGGGAGTAGTCCCTCCTTTCCGGTTTACAGGGCTATATTATTAAGAGCAAGTACAATAGCGGGATTATAACCTGCTTACATGGCAATTCTGTCTCATGCAAGAGCCTGGCTATATGCATGCTCCAAGGCTCCACACCACACCAAACCCCTACGCAAAGACTGCCACTCGAGCGTTCACAACTGCCATGTTCAGGTTGTGCTTGGCTCTTCGCCTCTTCGAGAAGACGAACAATGATGTTACTGCTTCTACAACATCGAATCAACTGCTTCATGTTCGTCCACTGTGTGCCGGAGGGATAGCTTGTTGCAGTAAGCAAAAGCACATCCTCATCTGCGAGCCACCGCGCGCATGGGTGAGGGAGAGGGCATGTAGTAGTAAGATCAAGCTTCTCCTCGTTGTACAAGTTGAAGCGACACATCATAGCACTGGCCCCACATGCTTGCCTCTAAACTTGGCTAAAAGACTTGCAGTGCACAATATATTTGCTGCAACCTCTAACATTTACCCCACTAGAAATTAAAATATATGGAGTCTATTCTTGTCTTGACGAGATGAGCGTGAAAACTACAATCACTAGGATGACAGGTAGGCCCAGCAGATTGTTTTAATCAAAAAAATCCTTCAAGACGGCCTCATAGCATGGAGCCAACTCCAATGATTTTAAGCTTAGAGGCATGGTACATGCTATCCTAGACTATGTAACTATACTACCTCCCCTACACATGAAACTGCCACACGAGCGTTCGGGTTGCGCTTGGCTCTTCGCCTCTTCGGGAAGTCAAATAATGATGGTACTACTGCAGTGGAGTACTACTAGTATGCTTCTGGCCATCTGACACCTAATGAACTGTTGCATGTCCACCATGTGCAGGAGGGAGAGTGTGTAGCGAAAGCTTCTCCTAGTCCTACGAGCCACCATGCTCATGGGCGAGGGAGAGGTCGTTGTAATAAAACTTCTCCTTGTTGTACGAGTTTACACGACACATCAAAGCAGTGCACTCAATATATTTGAATAATTTGCGTTTACTGGTGCATTAATTACAACGAAAGCATGCATGCCGTGACTTTCCTTTTGATACTTGCATGTGTTGATTTAATGCAC
>JAAAWM010010880.1:0-53826 GCA_036873465.1 Thinopyrum obtusiflorum | reverse complement strand
TGCCTGAGTTGTAAGGTATGAAGTTGAGTAAGACTCAAAACCCGACCACGGCATAAGATAGAGAGAGAGAATGAAAGTCATTCCCTATGCCTCAACCATAGGTTCTATAAAGTATGCCACCCTGTAAACCAGATCTATTGTGTACCTTGCCATGAGTTTGGCAAAGGGGTACAATAGTGATCCAGGAGTAGATCACTGGACAACGGTCAATATTATCCTTAGAAGACTAAGGAGATATTTCTCGGTTATGGAGGTGATAAAGAGTTCGTCATAAAGAGTTACGTCGATGCAAGCTTTGACACCGATCTAGATGACTCTGAGTCTCAATCTGGATACATATCGAAAGTGGGAGCAATTAGCTAGAGTAGCTATATGCAGAGCATTGTAGACATAGAAATTTGCAAAATACATATGGATCTGAATGTGGCAGACCCGTTGACTAAACTTCTCTCACAAGCAAAACATGATCACTCTTTGGGTGTTAATCACATAGCGATGTGAACTAGATTATTAACTCTAGTAAACCCTTTGGGTGTTGATCACATGATGATGTGAACAATGGGTGTTAATCACATAAAGATGTGAACTATTAGTGTTAAATCACATGGCGATGTGAACTAGATTATTGACTCTAGTGCAAGTGTGAGACTAAAGGAAATATGCCCTAGAGGCAATAATAAAGTTGTTATTTTATATTTCCTTATATCATGAGAAATGTTTATTATTCATGCTAGAATTGTATTAACCGGAAACTTGATACATGTGTGGATACATAGACAAAACACCGTGTCCCTAGTAAGCCTCTACTAGACTAGCTCGTTAATCAAAGATGGTCAAGTTTCCTAACCATAGACATGTGTTGTCATTTGATGAACGGGATCACATCATTAGGAGAATGATGTGATGGACAAGACCCATCCGTTAGCTTATAATAATGATGGTTAAGTTTTATTGCTATTGCTTTCTTCATGACTTATACATATTCCTTTGACTATGAGATTATGCAACTCCCGGAAACCGGAGGAATACCATGTGTGCTATCAAACATCACAACATAACTGGATGATTATAAAGATGCTCTACAAGTATCTCTGAAGGTATTTGTTGGGTTGGCATAGATCGAGATTAGGATTTGTCACTCCGAGTATCGGAGAGGTATCTCTGGGCCCTCTCAGTAATGCACATCATAATAATCCTTGCAAGCAATGCAACTAATGAGTTAGTGACAGGATGATGCATTACAGAACGAGTAAAGAGACTTGCTGGTAACGAGATTGAACAAGGTATGAAGATACCGACGATCGAATCTCGGGCAAGTAACACACCGATGACAAAGGTAATAACGTATGTTCTCATAACGGTTCGATCGATAAAGATCTTCATTGAATATGTGGGAGCCAATATGAGCATCCAGGTTCCGCTATTGGTTATTGACCGGATAGGTGTCTCAGTCATGTCTACATAGTTCTCGAACCCGTAGGGTCCGCACGCTTAATGTTCGATGACGATTTATATTATATGAGTTATGTGAGTTGGAATATACGATTTGATAAGGTGATCAAAGCATATGGTTTTATACAGACTTGTGGTGAAGCCTGTATTTACAAGAAAGTGAGTGGGAGCACAACAACCTTTCTGATAAGTATATGTGAATGACATATTGTTGATCGGAAATGATGTAGAATTTTCTGGAAAGCATAAAAGAGTGTTTGAAAGGAGTTTTTCAAAGAAAGACCTCGGTGAAGCTGCTTACATATTGGGCATCAAGATCTATAGAGATAGATCAAGATGCTTGATAAGACTTTCAATGAGTACATACCTTGATAAGATTTTGAAGGAGTTCAAAATGGATCAGTCAAACCCCCCCCCCCCCCCCCCCCCCCCCCCCCCCCCCCCCCCCCCCCCCCCCCCCCCCCCCCCCCCCCCCCCCCCCCCCCCCCCCCCCCCCCCCCCCCCCCCCCCCCCCCCCCCCCCCCCCCCCCCCCCCCCCCCCCCCCCCCCCCCCCCCCCCCCCCCCCCCCCCCCCCCCCCCCCCCCCCCCCCCCCCCCCCCCCCCCCCCCCCCCCCCCCCCCCCCCCCCCCCCCCCCCCCCCCCCCCCCCCCCCCCCCCCCCCCCCCCCCCCCCCCCCCCCCCCCCCCCCCCCCCCCCCCCCCCCCCCCCCCCCCCCCCCCCCCCCCCCCCCCCCCCCCCCCCCCCCCCCCCCCCCCCCCCCCCCCCCCCCCCCCCCCCCCCCCCCCCCCCCCCCCCCCCCCCCCCCCCCCCCCCCCCCCCCCCCCCCCCCCCCCCCCCCCCCCCCCCCCCCCCCCCCCCCCCCCCCCCCCCCCCCCCCCCCCCCCCCCCCCCCCCCCCCCCCCCCCCCCCCCCCCCCCCCCCCCCCCCCCCCCCCCCCCCCCCCCCCCCCCCCCCCCCCCCCCCCCCCCCCCCCCCCCCCCCCCCCCCCCCCCCCCCCCCCCCCCCCCCCCCCCCCCCCCCCCCCCCCCCCCCCCCCCCCCCCCCCCCCCCCCCCCCCCCCCCCCCCCCCCCCCCCCCCCCCCCCCCCCCCCCCCCCCCCCCCCCCCCCCCCCCCCCCCCCCCCCCCCCCCCCCCCCCCCCCCCCCCCCCCCCCCCCCCCCCCCCCCCCCCCCCCCCCCCCCCCCCCCCCCCCCCCCCCCCCCCCCCCCCCCCCCCCCCCCCCCCCCCCCCCCCCCCCCCCCCCCCCCCCCCCCCCCCCCCCCCCCCCCCCCCCCCCCCCCCCCCCCCCCCCCCCCCCCCCCCCCCCCCCCCCCCCCCCCCCCCCCCCCCCCCCCCCCCCCCCCCCCCCCCCCCCCCCCCCCCCCCCCCCCCCCCCCCCCCCCCCCCCCCCCCCCCCCCCCCCCCCCCCCCCCCCCCCCCCCCCCCCCCCCCCCCCCCCCCCCCCCCCCCCCCCCCCCCCCCCCCCCCCCCCCCCCCCCCCCCCCCCCCCCCCCCCCCCCCCCCCCCCCCCCCCCCCCCCCCCCCCCCCCCCCCCCCCCCCCCCCCCCCCCCCCCCCCCCCCCCCCCCCCCCCCCCCCCCCCCCCCCCCCCCCCCCCCCCCCCCCCCCCCCCCCCCCCCCCCCCCCCCCCCCCCCCCCCCCCCCCCCCCCCCCCCCCCCCCCCCCCCCCCCCCCCCCCCCCCCCCCCCCCCCCCCCCCCCCCCCCCCCCCCCCCCCCCCCCCCCCCCCCCCCCCCCCCCCCCCCCCCCCCCCCCCCCCCCCCCCCCCCCCCCCCCCCCCCCCCCCCCCCCCCCCCCCCCCCCCCCCCCCCCCCCCCCCCCCCCCCCCCCCCCCCCCCCCCCCCCCCCCCCCCCCCCCCCCCCCCCCCCCCCCCCCCCCCCCCCCCCCCCCCCCCCCCCCCCCCCCCCCCCCCCCCCCCCCCCCCCCCCCCCCCCCCCCCCCCCCCCCCGGGGGTGCACTGTAGCCATGCCTGCCTTGGTCAGCGGGGTAGGTGGGCCACTGTTGCCACGCTCCTGCCGGTCAGCGGGGTAGGTGGGCCACTGTTGCCTTGCTCATCCCTTCATGGGGACTTTGTTGGGGATATAACTATTGGGTATGACCCGCCGAGGAGGGTGACGGTGTCCTGGACTAGGGGGTACTCACCATGTTGTCTCCCGATCAGTTGGATTGGGTCGAGGACCCCCATGGCCGCTTACTCATGGGCCAGTTCGGACAACCGATGCATACACGAGGAAGATTCCACAAGACTTGGTGATCAAGACAAGGACTCCTCTCCACCGACGTATTCGACTAGGACTCCTGTTATCCTAGGCCTCTGGTACATTATATAAGCCGAGGCCGGGCTAGTCGATAGGGAGAAGCTAGATCATTATGACATTATTCGTCATACCCTCAGGTTTTAGACCACAACATATGATCTCGGGGTAGATCAACTCTTGTAATCTCTATATTCATCAAGATCAATCAAGCAGGAAGTAGGGTATTACCTCCATTAAGAGGGCCCGAACCTGGGTAAACATCGTGTCCCCTGTCTCCTGTTACCCATCGATCCATGACACACAGCTCGGGACCCCCTACCCGAGATCTGCCGGTTTTGACACTGACAGAGGGGCCGGGTCATACCACTGGTGACTTAAAGATGAAGATGGCGGGTCATGAAGCAAGCCTATTGAAGGCCCAAGACCCCGAGGCGACTTGAGGCCCAAGGGGATGAACCGCCATGTGTTTAACGTGTATTGTAAGGCAAGCTTAGTTAGTCACCGAGCCATACACGTTGTGTATGAGCCGGCCAGGACTCTATAAGCCGCCGGGCATCAACCTGTGTATATAAAGGGGGGACCCGGCGGCGGGTTAAGACAAGAGACAACAGATCGAGAGCTAGGTTAAGCGTATTCACTCCCTGGTAATCGAAACCCAAGCAATACAACCCAAAACTGGAGTAAGCCTTTACCTCGTTGAGAGGGGCCGAACCAGTATAAACTCTCGGTGTCCTTTGTCCAGATTAACCCCTTCAAGCTAACCTAGCTGCGATGGCTCCACACCTAAGTTCTTTCGCTAGGGCATCTGCCGTGTTAAGTCCACGGCAGTTGGTGCCCACCATGGGGCCAGCGCATGGTGGTTTTGAGTTCTTCAAGGGCAACTTCGCAGGGATCAAGGGATATGCCGTAGGCCGGATGACTAAGAGTCGTCGCGGCTAGCTCTACATCGACGACGCTGGCTGGGGCCCCGAGGCCTTCTCAATTGAGTACGGATACCGGGTCCCCTTTGGCGGAATCCATGTCTTCATCGGCAAGATCGGTGTATCGGGGCCTGAGCCGAACACCTGCACCGACATCGTCGAGACGGCTCAGCGTGCACGACCCGCTAAAGTTCAAACCATCGTGAAGCACACCTTTGTTGGTTTTATCCATGGGGCGGATTTTGAAGAAGGATCTGTGTCCGGTGGAGAGACGGCCATCTACTATGACGGTGAGTCGTCAACCGATGAGACCAATTCTATGTATCAACTGCAAGACGGCCGGCTTGGGGGTTGTTCCGATGGTGACAGTATTCCAGACCCCTATGAGCCACCGAGCCGGGTTGCGATATTCATGGCTGGTACACAACTGGCGCTCAATTCAACAACTGCTGCGGCTATGACTTCCAGTTCAACGGCTGCGGCGACGGCCGGAGCAAGCAGCTCTGCGCGCCCGCCGGCTCAGGTTCAGATCGAGTTGTTGGATGCTTTGGCGACTTTAATGGGGGCCGAGGTAACCCCGGATACTCAAGAACAGCACAAAGTGGATGTTGCGAAGCTGTGAGATGAGATAGCTCAAGCCAAGGAGGAACTTGCTGCTGAGAATGCTAGGATGGCGACAGAGCGAGCTGCCTTGGACGCACAATCGCAACGGATTCAGGCAGAGTCGTTCCGGCTTACCTTGGATCAGAATGCTTCAAACGCTATTATGAGGAGGAGGCACCAGACCCGTCTACCCGCAGAGTTTGAAGCTAGGAACCTTTTCAACACACCCGGGGCAGGAACCAGTGACCCGCCCATGGCAAACCGGGTTGTTGAGGCACCCGTGACCGGGGCGCCGGTTCAGCCACGCGCTGCAGACCCGCCTCGTTTGAATTTGACTCCGTCTCAGCATGTTCCGACACCGTCGAGTCATTGTTCTAACCCTCTGGACAATATAATTGCCGCGGCTACACGATTGGCGGCTCTCCCTGTTGAAGGCGAGTCACCGGCCGCGATGGAGATACGGAGAGCCGGAGAGCTTCTTCAGACAGCGGTGGCACAACAGGCGGCTTATTCATATAGTCGTGAACGGATTCATTCAACCCCGCGTCCAAGCCGGAGTTATAGCAGGCATTTTGATTCGCCAGCAATTTCAAGTAGTGAGCGGCAACGTAACCAGCCCCGTAGGCATGACCCGCCGCGAGCGGATAATAATGCCCAGGCTTTGGTGGATCAGGGCAGGGCATGTCGAGAGGCAGAGCTAGCGGCTCAGTTGGCGGCTCAACAACAATCTCCGGTTTACCCATCGGTGTCTGTGGAGGCAGGAGTGACCTCTAGAACCCTTGGTGTGCCATGTTTGGTGTCGGCTCTACGTAACGAGTGTCTGCCCAAGGATTTTAAAGGCCCCCGTAAGGTGCCTAATTACACGGCGGATTAACCCCCAGAGGCCTGGATTGAGAGTTATGAGATGGCCATGGAGATGTTGGATGTCAGTGATGCTGCGTGTGCTAAGTACTTCACCATGATGTTAGATGGGCCGGCTCGTACTTGCTTGAAAGGATTGCCCCCTAACTCCGTTAGGACATGGGCTGAGTTGAAGACACATTTTATCCAAAAAAAATTAAAGACACGTGCAAGCAGCCTATGTCAATTCTTGATTTAGACTCTTGCGCCCAAGGTGAGGGCGAGTCAACAACCAATTGGGTGCGCCGAATCTCAGCCATCATCCACTCATCGGACAGTATCAACGCCGGGTCAGCTGTCCTAATGTTGGAGAAGAATTGTCGATTCCTTCCCCTTAAGCAGAAGCTGGGGTGACTTAAGCGCCACTGCAATGATATGGGGAAGATCATGGCGGCTCTTGTCAAATATGCCAACTCTGATAGCACTAAGGACCCTGAGTCTGATGAGGAGAAGCCTGGCAAGGGGAAGAAGAACGGCAACGCCAAGGGGCAGCACAATACGGCGGGTCAAGGTAACAACAGTAAGCGCAAGGCCGGTAATAATTCAGACTTTGTGGCTAATACCAATGCGCAGAATAATAATCAATGTCGTAAGGGGAACGCATCGACGCCCCGGTTTGGCGGGCCAAAGTTCAACCTTGAGGCGATGATGAATCAGCCCTGTCCGAAGCACGGTACGCAAGATAAGCCGGCCATCCATCTGTGGAAGGATTGCTTCATCATGAGGGAGTATAGAAATTCCAGCTTTTTCCAGAATAATCATGGCCCGAATGGCGGCTCAGGATCCGGCTCTCACAGACCTGGCTTTGGAGGTGGAGGCTCAAGCTCTGGTTTTCAAGGCCAAGGCAGTCAAGGTGGTTTTAATCAGCAATCTGGTCAAGGGAATCAGCAGCAGTAGTCTGGTTATCACAGTAATCTGAAGCAGCTGAATAGTGGTCAGTATCATGTGTTCACCAAGTTTATGTAAATGAGACCAGAAGGTTCATAAAAGGGCAGTGAACGCGGTTGAGCCGGCGGTTCCTCGTTACTTACGATGGTCTGAGCATCCTATTGTATGGAGCCGTGAGGATCACCCGCCCCGGGTTGACAATCCGGGTCAGTTGGCCTTGGTGGTTGCGCCTCAGGTTGGAGGGTACAAGTTCACTAAGGTGCTCATGGATGGAGGCAGCAGCATCAATATCCTTTACTATGATACTTTTCGTCGTATGAATTTGACTGACAAAGATCTTAAGCCGTCTTCTACTGTTTTTCATGGCGTGGTGCCTGGTAAGTCGGCGTACCCCGTGGGCAAGATAGCTTTGGAAGTGGCTTTCGGTGATGATCATGATTATAGAGCTGAGACATTAACTTTTGAGGTGGTCAAGATCAAGAGCCCTTATCACGCTTTGTTTGGGCAGCCGGCTTATGCTAAGTTTATGGCAAGACCTTGTTATGTTTATCTACAGTTTAAGATGCCGGGTCGTAAGGGTACCATCACAGTGCATGGGAACAGGAAGATAGCCTTGGAGTGTGAAGAGGGTGATGCTACGTATGCTGAGTCTGTCTGTGCAACAGAGGAGTTGAAGTTTTACAAAGATAATGTTGACCCGGCAGATATGACACCTTTGAAAAAGCCAACCACAGAGCATGACCCCTTGTTGAAGTTTAAGTCGGCAGATGACACTAAGCTGGTTGACTTTGTTCCTGGCGACTCATCCAAGCAGTTCAGTATCAGTGCTAATATGGATCCGAAATAGGAAAGCGCGCTCTCGAGTTCATCCGTGAGAACTGGGACATCTTTGCATGCAAACCTCAGACATGCCAGGTGTACCGAGGGAACTCGCTGAGCACACTCTCAATGTTGATCCAAAGTTCAAACCGGTTAAGCAATTCCTTCATCATTTTAATGAAGAGAGGCGCAAGGCCATTGGTGAAGAAGTGGCCCGGCTCTTGGCAGCTGGGTTTATTGTTGAAGTTTTTCATCCTGAGTGGTTGGCTAACCCGGTGCTGGTACTTAAGAAGAATGGCACTTGGCGTATCTATGTGGATTACACAGACCTTAACAAGGCATGTCCGGCTGACCCTTTTGCTCTCCCCCGTATTGATCAGATCATCGATGCTACGGCGGGTTGTGAGCGTTTGAGTTTTTTGGATGCTTACTCTGGTTATCATCAGATCAAGATGGCAGTTAAGGACCAGGAGAAGACAGCTTTCATCACTCCCTTCGGAGCCTTCTACTACGTGTCTATGCCTTCTGGGCTCAAGAGTGCCCAGGCGACTTATCAGTGGTGTGTTCAGAATTGCCTCCATGACCAGATTGGACGCAATGTTCATGCTTATGTGGATGATATCATTGTGAAATCCAGGAAGAAGGAGACTTTGATAGATGAATTAAAAGAGACCTTCGATAATCTCCGGGTATACAAGATGATGCTTAACCCGGCCAAGTGTGTCTTTGGTGTGCCAGCAGGCAAGCTTTTGGGTTTTTTGGTTTCTGAAAGAGACATTGAAGCTAACCCGGAGAAAATCAAGGCCATCACTTCTTTGGCTAAGCCAGCATGTATTAATGACGTCCAACGTCTGGCGGGTCGTATTGCGGCCTTAAGTCAGTTTATAAGCCGTTTGGGCGAAAAGGCTATCCCTCTATATTAGATGATGAAGAAGACAGATCACTTTGTCTGGAGTGATGTTGCTGATCAGGCATTTGAGGCGTTGAAAAAACAGTTGGCTGAGCCACCAATCCTTGCAGCTCCTATCCCCCCCCCCCCCCCCCCCCCCCCCCCCCCCCCCCCCCCCCCCCCCCCCCCCCCCCCCCCCCCCCCCCCCCCCCCCCCCCCCCCCCCCCCCCCCCCCCCCCCCCCCCCCCCCCCCCCCCCCCCCCCCCCCCCCCCCCCCCCCCCCCCCCCCCCCCCCCCCCCCCCCCCCCCCCCCCCCCCCCCCCCCCCCCCCCCCCCCCCCCCCCCCCCCCCCCCCCCCCCCCCCCCCCCCCCCCCCCCCCCCCCCCCCCCCCCCCCCCCCCCCCCCCCCCCCCCCCCCCCCCCCCCCCCCCCCCCCCCCCCCCCCCCCCCCCCCCCCCCCCCCCCCCCCCCCCCCCCCCCCCCCCCCCCCCCCCCCCCCCCCCCCCCCCCCCCCCCCCCCCCCCCCCCCCCCCCCCCCCCCCCCCCCCCCCCCCCCCCCCCCCCCCCCCCCCCCCCCCCCCCCCCCCCCCCCCCCCCCCCCCCCCCCCCCCCCCCCCCCCCCCCCCCCCCCCCCCCCCCCCCCCCCCCCCCCCCCCCCCCCCCCCCCCCCCCCCCCCCCCCCCCCCCCCCCCCCCCCCCCCCCCCCCCCCCCCCCCCCCCCCCCCCCCCCCCCCCCCCCCCCCCCCCCCCCCCCCCCCCCCCCCCCCCCCCCCCCCCCCCCCCCCCCCCCCCCCCCCCCCCCCCCCCCCCCCCCCCCCCCCCCCCCCCCCCCCCCCCCCCCCCCCCCCCCCCCCCCCCCCCCCCCCCCCCCCCCCCCCCCCCCCCCCCCCCCCCCCCCCCCCCCCCCCCCCCCCCCCCCCCCCCCCCCCCCCCCCCCCCCCCCCCCCCCCCCCCCCCCCCCCCCCCCCCCCCCCCCCCCCCCCCCCCCCCCCCCCCCCCCCCCCCCCCCCCCCCCCCCCCCCCCCCCCCCCCCCCCCCCCCAAGTCAATGACTATTGTCAATGGTGAGTTGCACCGATGCAGTGTCACAGGGGCATTTCAATGTTGTGTTTCTCCTGAGGAGGGCCGTGAGATTCTATGAGAGATTCATGAAGGAGATTGTAGCCATCATGCCGGCTCTAAGTCTCTCATGGCTAAGGCTTTTCGTCACGGGTTTTATTGGCTGACGGCTCATGCTGATGCAGAGGATTTGGTCAGTAAATGTGATGGTTGTCAGAAATATTCAAGATGAGCTCATGTGCCGGCTCAAGAATTGAGGATGATTCCAATTACTTGGCCGTTTGCAATCTGGGGGCTGGATATGGTTGGACCTTTTAAAAGATCCAAGGATAAAAGACCCACCTTTTGGTGGTGGTTGACAAGTTTAGAAAGTGGGTTGAGGCAGTGCCGGTCAGTAAGTGTGACGCGGTGACGGCGGTTCAATTCAGCAAAAAGGTGATTTTCCGTTTCGTCTACCCTCACAGCATTATAACTGATAATGGCACTAATCTATCTAAAGGTGCTATGAAAGAATTCTGTCAACGAGAGCATATTCATCTTGATGTGTCATCAGTGGCTCACCCCAGTCCAATGGCCAGGCTGAAAGAGCCAATCAAGAAATTTTGAGAGGCATAAAACCCCGGCTTATGGTCCCTTTGCAGAGGACGTCGGGTTGTTGGGTTGAGGAGTTACCTTCAGTGCTTTGGAGTATTAATACCACCCCCAACAGATCTATGGGTTACACGCCTTTCTTCATGGTTTACGGAGCGGAGGCAGTTCTCCCAAGTGACATCCGTCACGACTCGCCCCGTGTGGTGGCTTATGTTGAAGCTGATAATGAGAAAGCACGTCAGGATGCTATTGACCTTATGGATGAGGAGAGTGACCTTGCGACGGCTCGTTCGGTGATTTACCAGCAAGATCTGCGTCGTTATCATAGACGTCGGGTTAAAACTCGGACCTTTCAAGAAGGTGACTTGGTGCTCCGGCTCATCCAGGATCAAACAAACATGCACAAGTTATCCCCACCTTGGGAAGGGCCCTTTGTGGTCAGCAAAAATCTGAACAATGGGTCATACTACCTCATTGATATTCGAGAGAACAAGGACTCACGCAAGTCTGAGGAGGAGACCCACCGGCCATGGAACATTGCTCATCTTCGGCCTTATTACACCCGAGCCATCGGCTCTTGTGTTGTACATATTTTTATCCCCGTATATGTTATGATCAAGTATAATAAAGCCGGCATCCCTGATAATTCAAGGCCTCTGTCGTTTCATTTCTGAGTATCTGAGTCTTTATTATCAGTTCATAAGATCACTTGGGGGCTTCCTGCTCATTGAGCATAGCTACGACTACCCTCTTGATCCGGCTTGCACGCCTTGTTACAACAATAACTTGGGGGCTTCCTGCTCATTGAGCATAGCTATGACTACCCATTGATCTAGCTCATATGCCTGGTTGCAAATAACTTGGGATTTTTTCCTAAGGTTAAAAGGTTACCAAAGAGAACTTGTTACAATGTACAGTTCAAACATAGGTAACCTGCCTTGATGGCTTGTTGAAAAAAATCACTTGGGGGCTTCCTGTTCAATGAACATAACCTTATTTACCCTTTTGATTGGCTTGGACGCCAGGTGTATTCACCAAAAATCCGGGTTATCATGCCTTTGTATGCCTGCCACTCCGACCAGGTAATCCTGGAATGACTCGTCGAACTCTTGATAGTCAATCTTATAAAGATAATGAACTTGTCAAAATTAAAACGATGATTGGTCATGTGAGGCCCGGCTTATAGGTTTGAATAAAGGTTTAACTCAGTGGTTGTGCGGCCCTTGCATAGCACTTGATATTGAGGCTTGGCAGCCTATGAAGGCCTTGTTTTTCTGATTTGAATTTGCTTTGAATATTTTTTGTGTTCATCTTGTGTACCGTATTGATGTATGGTTTAAAATTGGTTCTGGCCATGTTGCCTTGATCCTTATGATTCATATTTGAATCTATCCGGAGTTTTGATAACCTGGCCTGGCTTTGGACGATAAGTCGCCAGTGTGTTTTGATTATGCGCTTGGAGTTCTGCGCTCTAATGTCTTTGGGATGTTACCCTTGCTGCATATGGCGTTGTAAGCCGGTAGTATGAATAAATTGTATAGGGCGCCGCGCTCTAAGTCTTTGGGCTGTTACCCTTACTGCAAACGGCGTGATAAGCCGACAGTATGAACAAATATCACAGGTATGATATTTACTTGTTATGAATATACGAGGTTTTGATAAACCCACCCTGGTTATGGACTATACAGTCACCAGTGGATTTTATATGGGGTATTATGACCCGCCCTGGGGTAAACCGCCAGGGTGCATGTTATGTTACTTGTGTGCAGGGCTTATGATAACATGATCAGCATGATTGACAAAAAATATGAGTATAAACAGTGGATCTTCAGTCAGATCAGGCGGCTCAAAATGTTATACGCATAAACATGCACGATGGCATGACAGATCATGGTGTTTCATCTAGCTTATTACATGGCTCCCCGAGCCCAAATGATAGTGTTTTTTAAAAGCACAGTACGGTGATGCAGATTCAAGAACCGCCCCATGGATCAAGTCTCCTAGTCTTGGAGGGTTGAGGCTTCCGAGTCATCATGCGCCGGTTCTTTTTCTCCCTCCGTCGTCTGGAAGTTAGGCGATGACCAATCGGTGCCAGTCAAGGCTTGAAACTCAGCTTCACCATCGATAAGTTCAGACGGGTCAATGTCAGGAGCGAAGGTGTGCTTACGTGTTGGTGGGATGAGATCCATGGCATCATGAGCCGGCGCCTTCACCTTCTGGTTGTCAGCATCATACACCGCTTGATAAATGGATAGATCAGTCTCCTCAGCCAGTTTGCTTGCCAAAGGACGCATCTCCCTTACTATTTTGGTGAAGTCTTCAGCACTGAAGGGAGACCCGTCTTCTTTCAAGCTTGGGCAGCCGGTGGTTAGTTCTTCCGGGTCAAGTTCGGCTTGCCACGCCTTTGCCCGGCTCAACGCGGTGATGGCACCGGCCCTGGCGGCTGATCGCTTCAATTCTTTGATCCTTTGTGGCAGCACAGATAGCCTCTCCAGCACTTCCTTGATGAGAGAAGGCGGTGACTTTTTGTGTAAGGCGGCAGAGATGGCTCGTTGAGCGCCGGTGTACAACTGCTCCACAAGGGTATATGTGGCTTTGAGTTTGACACGCGT
This sequence comes from Thinopyrum obtusiflorum, assembly GCA_036873465.1. Lineage (NCBI taxonomy): Eukaryota > Viridiplantae > Streptophyta > Magnoliopsida > Poales > Poaceae > Thinopyrum > Thinopyrum obtusiflorum. The sequence goes on along the minus strand of JAAAWM010010880.1, from coordinate 40,836 downwards.
ATCTTGACCAAGGCTGGAGCTTCTTGGGCCTGCATCAATGAAAAAGTATTGGTAAACCGGGTAATGATTGATATAAATTGCTGCGGACAAATTGAAGTACAATGTTACTTACCAAAGATGGCGGCTGTCATGATATTAATTTGACGCTTTAAGCCGGAAAGTTCGTCAGCCACCGGCTTAAGGGCAGCTTCAGTTTCCTCGGCCTTTTTCAACATAGCCATTTTCTCAGTCTCCCAGCTCATCCTGTCAGCTTTGAAGTCCTTTCTCAACTTCTCCATCTCTTCCAAGGCGGTTGTCAGTTCTGATTTGGCCTTGGAAGTTTTAGATTGTTGAGACTTGATATTTTGCTGCAGATCGGCAACTTGGGATTCCTTCATGTTTAGCTCCGCCTGCAGTATGCAAATGACAGGCAGCATTACAATCATCTTATTTGAAGTCTCAAGCACAATACAAGTATTTCACTTGGCACTTGGGGGCTAATGCATATTGTTATTTTTTGAAGACGGTTCTCTGATGAACCGACTAAAATTGCTATGACTACAGCCGATTCATGGGGGCTACATACTTGGATTTTATTCACAATTATGGTGATCAGTCCCGGCTTATCCATGTTGATTAAGCCGGCCCTTGGGGGCTACATGTGCAGAATTGAGCATTACAATTTGAAGTCCCGGCTTAACTTTTCAGTTTAAGCCGGCCCTTGGGGACTACTCGTTTTTTATCCTGACATTCATAAGGCTATCTAAAGTCTACAACATATTCAACTCTATCATATTCAGTAGACTTGGCGGCTGATGGATATGTATATAAAATGAGCTTATTAGTGTTTACCTCAAAATGCTCCTTCATCAGATTGACTAAGCTGGCCTCAAAGTCTCGGCTTGTATGAAGGCGGTTTAGATAACCAGAGTGGATCTCTTGAGCGTTGTATTAGGCATAGCTCTCTAAGTTTAGTGACCATTTGCCTTTGTCAGCAACGGATAACTCTTCCTTAGTGATGTGCTTTGACAAGGCAGTGGGGTTGCCTAGCGCCGTGTAACCAAGCCCAGTAATGACAACATCATCAGCTTTCTCTTCAGTAGGCTTGATGGGACTTGGCGGCTTGATAGTGACCGGCTCAACATCCATATGGTCTACGGTGACGTTGTGCTCCTTGATGTCGCATGAAGCTACGTCGGTATTTCCCCAAAGAGGACGGGATGATGTAGCACAGCGGCGGTAGGTATTTCCCTCAGATATGAAACCAAGGTTATCGAACCAGTAGGACAACCAAGCAACACAACGTAAACAACCCCTGCACACAAATAACAACACCTCGCAACCCGACGTGTTAAAGGGGTTGTCAATCCCTTTCGGGTAACGGTGCCAGAAATTGCGTGTTGACGGGAGAAAATTGTAGTAGATTGAATAAATAGATCGCAAATAAAATAAAGTGCAGCAAAGTATTTTTGTATTTTTGGTTTAATAGATCTGAAAATAAATGCAAGGAAAAAGTAGATCGCAAAGGCAAATATGAGAAAGAAGAACCGGGGGCCGTAGGTTTCACTAGTGGCTTCTCTCGAGAAAGATAGCAAACGGTGGGTAAACAAATTACTGTTGGGCAATTGATAGAACTTCAAATAATTATGACGATATCCAGGCAATGATCATTACATAGGCATCACGTCCAAGATTAGTAGACCGACTCCTGCATGCATCTACTACTATTACTCCACACATCGACCGCTATCCAGCATGCATCTAGTGTATTAAGTTTATGGAGAAACGGAGTAATGCAATAAGAACGATGACATGATGTAGACAAGATCTATCTATGTAGAGATAGACCCCATCGTTTTCTCCTTAGTAGCAATGATACATACGTGTCATTTCCCTTTCTGTCACTGGGATCAAGCACCGTAAGATCGAACCCACTACTGGGCACCTCTTCCCATTGCAAGATAAATAGATAAAGTTGGCCAAACAAAACCTAAATATCAGAGAAGAAATACGAGGCTATAAGAGATCATGCATATAAGAGATCAAAGAAACTCAAATAACTTTCATGGATATAAAAAGATATAACTGATCATAAACTCAAAGTTCATCAGATCCCAACAAACACACCGCAAAAAGAGTTACATCATATGGATCTCCAAGAGACAATTGTATTGGGAATTTAGCGAGAGAGAGAGAAAGCCATCTAGCTACTAACTACGGACCCGAAGGTCTACAAAGAACTACTCACGCATCATCGGAGGGGCACCAATGGAGGTGGTAAACCCCATCTGAGATGGTGTCTAGATTGGACCTAGTGGTTCTGGACACTGCGTCGGCTGGATCAATATTTCATCGACTCCCCTAGGGTTCTGGGATTTTTGGGGTATTTATAGAGCAAAGAGGCGGTCCGGGGGCACCCGAGGTGGGCACAACCCACGAGGGCACGCCTGGGCCTCCTGGCGCGACCTGGTGGGTTGTCCCCTCCTCGGGACTCCCCCAAGGTGCAACCAGGGCCCAATATCTTCCTTCTGGTCCATAAAAAAACTCTGTGAAGTTTCGTGGCATTTGGACTCCGTCTGATATTGATTTCCTGCGATGTAAAAAACATGCAGAAAACAGCAACTGGCACTTGGCACTATGTCAATAGGTTAGTACCTAAAAATGATATAAAATGACTGTAAAATGATTATAAAACATCCAAGATTGATAATAAAAAGCATGGAACAATCAAAAATTATAGATACGTTGGAGACATATCAGCATCCCCAAGCTTAACACCTGCTCGTCCTCGAGTACGTAAGTGATAAAAACAGAATTTTTGATGTGGAGTGATGTTTATCATATCATATCATATTCTTTTCTTTATAGCAAGGACATTTGGACTTTTATGTGATTCAAAGCAATAGTTTAGTTTTGACATAATAATTTAGATACTCAAGCATATCAACAAGCAACCATGTCTTTCAAAATATCAATGCTAAAATAAGTTATCCCTAGCCCATCATGCTCAAACATTGATCCATGAAACACTCTCGAATATTAGCTACACCCAAACTTAAGTATGACCATATTGCCTCCTAGTTGGTGCTTTTGTAAGAGAAGATGGAGACTCAAATTCATAAATAAAAATTGCATAAAGTAAAAGAAAGGCCTTCGCAGAGGGAAGTAGGGATTTCTAGAGGTGCCAGAGCTCAAAGCAAAAAATTAGAGATAAAAGGATTTTGGGAGGAGTATCCATCCCACCAACGAAATCGACTTAGAGTTCCAAACACTTTCCATGCTAGATATGCCATAGGCGGTTCCCAAACAGAAAATAAAGTTTATTCCTTTTTCCACCATACTTTCACTTTCCATGGCTAGCCGTATCCACGGTTGCCCTCCATACCAACACTTTCCAAGGAATTTATTATTTGACAACATAAAGTAAATTCATTTTTGCATTTCGGGACTGGGCATCCCTAAAACCTTTGCCTTATTCTCATGCAATGATAAGTGAATAAACACTCATCGTGAGAATAACACATCCAGCATGAAGAATATTAGCCACCCGTCACCGTTCCGTGAGCGAAACGAACACACAAAAGAGAAGTTTATTTTGAAAATTAGAGATGGCACATGCAAATTTTCTTAGAACGGAAAAAGAATACAGCATATAGGTAGATATAGTGGACTCATGTGGCAAAAATGGTTTAAAGGATTTTGGATGCACAAGTAGAGATCATACTTGGTGCAAAATGAAGGCTAGCAAAAAGATTGAGAAGCGACCTACCAAGAAACAAATAATCTCATAAGCAAGCATTAAGCATAATTAACACCGAATAATGCACCACAAGTAGGATATAATTTCATTACATGACTATTGACTTTCGTACTTGCATAGGGAATCACCAACCTTAACACCAATATTCTTACTAAAGCATAATTACTCATCAACACAACTCACATATCACATCATCATATCTCAAAACTATTACTAAGAATCGAGTTTATTTTGTCCAATGATCTTTATGAATTTTTTTACTTATCCTTCTTGGATATCTATCACTTTGGGACTAATTTTCATGTGTTGCTTTTCATAAGCTCAAACAAATATAAGTGAAGACCATGAGCATAATTTTTTTTTATTTCTCTCAAAATAATTTAAGTGAAGCAAGAGAGAATTTCTTCAAAAAAATTACTAACTCTCAAATAAATCTAAGTGAAGCAAGAGAGTTATTCTTCAAAAATACTAAGCACACCGTGCTCAAAAAGATATAAGTGAAGCACTATAGCAAGTCCTAGTTCATAAAAGATTTAAGTGAAGCACAGAGAGCAATTCTAACAAGTCATGACATAATTTTGGCTCTCTCAAATAGGTGTGTCCAGCAAGGATTCATGACTTAAAACACAAAATAAAACAAGGAAAGACTCATATCATACAAGACGCTCCAAGCAAAACACATATCATGTGACGAATAAAAATATAGCTTCGAGTAAAATACCGATGGTCGTTAGAAGAAAGAGGGGATGCCACTCGGGGGCATCCCCAAGCTTAGTTGGTTGCTCATTCTTGGATAATAGCTTGGGATGCCGGGGCATCCCCAAACTTAGGCTCTTCTATCCTTCTTTCATCCATCGTAAGATAACCCAAAACTTGAAAACTTCAATCACACAAAACTCAACAAAACCTTCGTGAGATCCGTTAGTATAAGAAAGCAAACCACTACTATAAGTATTGTATAAAACCAATTCATATTTTGTTTTTTTATTATATCTAATGTATTCCAACTTTTCTATGGCAAAAACTCATCAAAGAAAACCATAGAGCCATCAAAATAAGCACACAACACAAAGAAAACAGAATCTGTCAAAACAGAATAGTCTGTAGCAATCTGACTATTTCGAATACTTTTGTAACTCCAAAAATTCTGAAAAAATAGGACGACCACGGTAATTTGTATATTGATCTTCTGCAAAAAGAATTTGCATTTTATCACGTTCTGGTGATTTTTAACAATTGTTTTCGTGACTGCATAAGTTTCTCTTTTTCAGCAAGATCAAACAACTATTACCCAAGAAGATCCTATAGGCTTTACTTGGCACAAACACTAATTAAAACACAAAAAACACAATCATACCAGTAGCATAATTGTGCAAACACTCAAGAACAGAAAGCAAAAAGCAAAAATAAATTTTATTCATTGGGTTGCCTCCCAACAAGCGCTATAGTTTTACGCCCTTAGCTAGGCATAAAACAAGGATCTAAGTTTTGTCATCCTTCTTCTTCATAATTTTCTTAGAGGTGTCTCCATCATGGGGTTTTGTAAACAAAACATAAAACATATTATCCATGGAAACTTTAGCATTCCTTAGTTGGTTTTTATCATAACCCCTTTGATTTCCCGCAACAATCCAAGAGTAATGTTGATTAACATTATTGAAAACTTGTTGGATTATATCTAGAACGGGGACTTCCTTTTTAAGATTATCATCAAAGATCTTATTATCCCCAAGCAAATGCCTTAATGCATAATCACTATTGTAAATAATTTCATCTATCATGGGTTTTTCACGATTCATACCATAAATGTCAAAGATTTCCCTAGTTCCCGTATTATGTAGTCAAACTCATTCATAAGAACGAGAGTGGCTAAGTTTTTAGCCCTAGGATTCTTTATCTCGGGAAGCTCAAAAAACAATCTTTGCAAAGTAGGATGAGTGCAGATAAATTTTCTCTCAAGTTTCAGAACTAGTACTATAATAGCATCCGCATAAGATATAGTAGTTTTAAGTATAGAAGCATCATCAAGACTTAGATTTCTAACACAATTGAAAAAAACTTGGATACGTTCTTTTCCCATAACGTTCCCTTGCCCCAAGATAAAAGTTTTGGCATCCAGATTGCCCGTACGTCCTATTTTAGGAGTTAGGCCATCATCTGTTGGTGCCATACCAAAATCACTCATGATTGCAAGCAAAGAATAGATTTGACAAAAAAACGGCGAACGAGAAAGAGAGGCGAATAAAACGGCAAATTTTTGTGAAGTGGGGGAGAGGAAAACGAGAGGCAAATGGCAAATAATGTAAATTGCGAGGAGATGAGATTTGTGATTAGGAACCTGGTATATGTTGAAGATCCTCCCCGGCAACGGCGCCAGAAATTGGCACGGAGCTGGGAGACTATCTTGACTTGATCCTCCCCGGCAACGGCGCCAGAAATTCCTTTTGATGTCGCTTGAAGCTACGTCGGTATTTCCCCAAAGAGGAAGGGATGATGCAGCACAGCGGCAGTAGGTATTTCCCTCAGATATGAAACCAAGGTTATCGAACTAGTAGGAGAACCAAGCAACACAACGTAAACAGCCCCTGCACACAAATAACAACACCTCGCAACCCGACGTGTTAAAGGGGTTGTCAATCCCTTTCGGGTAACGGTGCTAGAAATTGCGTGTTGACGGGAGAAAGTTGTAATAGATTAAATAAATAGATCACAAATAAAATAAAGTGCAACAAAGTATTTTTTATATTTTTAGTTTAATAGATCTGAAAATAAATGCAAGAAAAAAGTAGATCTCAAAGGCAAATATGAGAAAGAAGACCTGGGGGCCGTAGGCTTCACTAGTGGCTTCTCTCGAGAAAGATAGCAAACGGTGGGTAAACAAATTACTGTTGGGCAATTGATAGAACTTCAAATAGTTATGACAATATCCAGGCAATGATCATTACATAGGCATCACGTCCAAGATAGTAGACCGACTCCTGCCTGCATCTACTACTATTACTCCACACATCGACCGCTATCCAGCATGCATCAGTTCATGGAGAAACGGAGTAATGCAATAAGAACGATGACATGATGTAGACAAGATCTATCTATGTAGAGATAGACCCCATCGTTTTCTCCTTAGTAGCAACGATACATACATGTCGTTTCCCTTTCTGTCACTAGGATCAAGCACCGTAAGATCGAACCCACTACTGGGCACCTCTTCCCATTACAAGATAAATAGATAAAGTTGGCCAAACAAAACCCAAATATTAGAGAATAAATACGAGGCTATAAGAGATCATGCATATAAGAGATCAAAGAAACTCAAATAACCTTCATGGATATAAAAAGATATAACTGGTCATAAACTCAAAGTTCATCAGATCCCAACAAACACACCGCAGAAGGAGTTACATCATATGGATCTCCAAGAGACCATTGTATTGAGAATTCAGTGAGAGAGAGAAAGCCATCTAGCTACTAACTACGGACCCGAAGGTCTACAAAGAACTACTCACACATCATGGGAGGAGCACCAATGGAGGTGGTGAACCCCATCCGAGATGGTGTCTAGATTGGATCTGGTGGTTCTGGACTCTACAGTAGATGGATCAATATTTCGTCAACTCCCCTAGGGTTCTGGGATTTTTGGGGTATTTATACAGCAAAGAGGTGGTCCGGGGGGCACTCGAGGTGGGCACAACCCACCAGGGCGCGCCTGGACCTCCTGGCGCGCCCTAGTGGGTTGTCCCCTCCTCGGGACTCCCCCCAGGTGCAACCAGGGCCTAATATATTCCTTCTGGTCCATAACAAATCTCTGCGAAGTTTCGTGGCATTTGGACTCCGTCTGATATTGATTTCCTGTGATGTAAAAAGGATGCAGAAAACAGCGACTGGCACTTGGCACTATGTCAATAGGTTAGTGATACGTCCATTTTGCATCATGCTTTTATATCAATATTTGTTGCACTATGGGTTGTTATTACACATTATGTCACAATACTTATGCCTATTCTCTCTTATTTTACAAGGTTTACACGAAGAGGGAGATTGCCGGCAGCTGGAATTCTGGGCTGGAAAAGGAGCAAATATTAGAGACCTATTCTGCACAACTCCAAAAGTCCTGAAACTCCACGGAAGTCAGTTTTGGAATATATAAAAAATATTGGGCAAAGAAAGTACCAGAGGGGGGCCACACCTGGGCCACGAGGGTGGAGGGCGCGCCCCCTGCCTCGTGGGCCCCTTGGCAGGCCTCCGGTGCCCATCTTTTGCTATATGAAGTCTTTCGCCCTGGAAAAAATCAGGAGGAAGCTTTCGGGACGAAGTGCCGCCGTCTCGAGGCGGAACCTGGCGAAACCAATCTAGGGCTTCGGCAGAGCTATTCTGCCGGGGAAACATCCCTCCGGGAGGGGGAAATCATCACCATCGTCATCACCATCGATCCTCTCATCGGGAGGGGGTCAATCTCCATCAACATCTTCACTAGCACCATCTCCTCTCAAACCCTAGTTCATCTCTTGTATCCGATCTTTGTCTCAAAACCTCAGATTGGTACCTGTGGGTTGCTAGTAGTGTTGATTACTCCTTGTAGTTGATGCTAGTTGGTTTATTTGGTGGAAGATCATATGTTCAAATCCTTTATGCATATTAATACCCCTCTGATTATGAACATATATATGATTTGTGAGTAGTTACGTTTGTTCCTGAGAACATGGGAGAAGTCTTGCTATAAGTAGTCATGTGAATTTGGTATTCGTTCGATATTTTGATGAGATGTATGTTGTCTCTCCTCTAGTGGTATTATGTGAACGTCGACTACATGACACTTCACCATTATTTGGGTCTAGGGGAAGGCATTGGGAAGTAATAAGTAGATGATGGGTTGCTAGAGTGACAGAAGCTTAAACCCTAGTTTATGCGTTGCTTCGTAAGGGGCTGATTTGGATCCATATGTTTCATGCTATGGTTAGGTTTACCTTAATACTTCTTTTGTAGTTGCGGATGCTTGCAAGAGAGGTTAATCATAAGTGGGATGCTTGTCCAAGGAAGGGCAGCACCCAAGCACCGGTCCACCCACATATCAAATTATCAAACTAACAAACGCGAATCATATGAGCGTGATGAAAACTAGCTTGACGATAATTCCCATGTCTCCTCGGGAGCATTTTCCTTTATATAAGAGTTTGTCCAGGCTTGTCCTTTGCTACAAAAAGGATTGGGCCACCTTGCTGCACCTTGTTTACTTTTATTACTTGCTACCCGTTACAAATTACCTTATCACAAAACTATCTGTTACCAATAATTTCAGTGCTTGCAGAGAATACCTTACTGAAAACCGCTTGTCATTTCCTTCTGCTCCTCGTTGGGTTCGACACTCTTACTTATCAAAAGGACTACGATAGATCCCCTATACTTGTGGGTCATCAAGACTCTTTTCTGGTGCCATTGCCAGGGAGTGAAGCGCCTTTGGTAAGTGGAATTTGGTAAGGAAAATTTTATATAGTGTGCTGAAATTTACTGTCACTTGTTACTATGGAAAATAATCCTTTGAGGGGCTTGTTCGGGGTATCTTCACCCCGACCAGTAGAGCAAAGAGTTGCTCCTCAACCTACTGAACCTACTGAAAATGTTTACTTTGAAATTCCTTCGGGTATGATAGAGAAACTGCTAGCTAATCCTTTTACAGGAGATGGAACATTACATCCTGATTTGCACCTAATCTATGTGGATGAAGTTTGTGGATTATTTAAGCTTGCAGGTATGCCCGAGGATGTTATCAAGAAGAAGGTCTTCCCTTTATCTTTGAAGGGAAAGGCATTGACATGGTTTAGGCTATGTGATGATATTGGATCATGGAACTACAAACGATTGAAATTGGAATTTCATCAGAAGTTTTATCCTATGCATCTGGTTCATCGTGATCATAATTATATATATAATTTTTGGCCTCGCGAAGGAGAAAGTATCGCTCAAGCTTGGGGGAGGCTTAAGTCAATGTTATATTCATGCCCCAACCATGAGCTCTCAAGAGAAATTATTATTCAAAATTTTTATGCTCGGCTTTCTCTCAATAATCGCTCCATGCTCGATACTTCTTGTACTGGTTCTTTTATGATGAAGACTATTGAATTCAAATGGGATTTATTGGAAAGAATTAAACACAACTCTGAAGATTGGGAACTCAAGGAAGGTAAGGAGTCAGGTATAACACCTAAGTTTGATTGTGTTAAATCTTTTATGGATACCGATGCTTTTCGTAAACTTAGCTCTAAATATGGACTTGACCCTGAGATAGTAGCTTCTTTCTGTGAATCATTTGCTACTCATGTTGATCTCCCTAAGGAGAAGTGGTTTAAATATCATCCTCCCATTGAAGTAAAAGTAGTTGAACCTATTAAAGTTGAAGAAAAGACTATCACTTACAATGTTGATCCTATTGTTCCTACCGCTTATATTGAGAAACCACCTTTCCCTACTAGAATAAAGGATCATGCTAAAGCTTCAACTGTGGTTCGTAAGAGTAATACTAGAACACCTACACCCCCTGAGCAAATTAAAGTTGAACCTAGTATTGCTATGGTTAAAGATCTCTTGGTCGATAATATTGATGGGCATGCTATTTACTTCTGTGATGAAGGTGCTAGAATTGGTAGACCCGATACTAAAAATAAACATAGACCTGTTGTAGGCATGCCTGTTGTTTCTGTTAAAATAGGAGATCATTGTTATCATGGCTTATGTGATATGGGTGCTAGTGCTAGTGCAATACCTCATTCTTTATATGAAGAAATTATGCATGATATCGCACCTGCTAAGATAGAAGATATTGATGTCACTATTAAGCTTGCCAATAGAGATACTATTTCACCAATTGGGATTGTTAGAGATGTTGAAGTCTTGTGTGGGAAAGTTAAATATCCGACTGATTTTCTTGTTCTTGGTTACCCACAAGATGACTTTTGTCCCATTATATTTGGTAGACCCTTCTTGAATACTGTTAATGCTAAGATAGACTGCAAAAAGGATATTGTTACTATTGGTTTAGGGGATATGTCTCATGATTTTAATTTTGCTAAATTTCGTAGACAACCCCATGATAAAGAATTGCCTAGTAAAGATGAAATTATTGGTCTTGCTTCTATTGCCGTGCCTCCTAATGATCCTTTAGAATAATATTTGCTAGACCATGAAAATGATATGTTTATGAATGAAAGAAGGGAAATAGATGAAGTATTCTTTAAACAGGGACCTATTTTGAAACACAACTTGTCTGTTGAGATTCTAGGGGATCCTCCTCCATCCAAGGGTGATCCCGTGTTTGAGCTTAAGCCATTACCTGATACTCTTAAATATGCTTATCTTGATGAAAAGAAGATATATCATGTTATTATTAGTGCTAACCTTTCAGAGCAGGAAGAAGAGAAATTATTGAAAACTCTGAAGACGAACCGTGCTATATTGGATATACTCTGGGTGATCTTAAGGGCATTAGTCCCACTCTATGCCAACACGAAATAAAATTGGAGAAAGACGTTAAACCGGTTGTTGATCACCAACGACGGTTAAATCCTAAGATGAAGAAGTGGTAAGAAAAGATATACTAAAGCTTTTGGAGGCAGGTATAATTTATCCTGTTGCTGATAGTCAGTGGGTAAGTCCTGTCCATTGTGTCCCTAAGAAGGGAGGTATTACTGTTGTTCCTAATGATAAAGATGAATTGACCCCACAAAGAATTGTTACAGGTTATAGAATGGTAATTGACTTTCACAAATTAAATAAAGCTACTAAAAGGATCATTACCCTTTACCTTTTATTGATCAAATGCTAGAAAGATTATCTAAACATACACATTTTTGCTTTCTAGATGGTTATTCTGGTTTCTCTCAAATACCTGTGTCAAAGGAGGATCAGGAAAGACCACTTTTACTTGCCCTTTTGGTACCTTTGCTTATAGATGTATGCCTTTTGGTTTATGTAATGCACCTGCTACCTTTCAAAGATGTATGACTACTATATTCTCTGACTTTTGTGAAAAGATTGTTGAGGTTTTCATGGATGATTTTTCCGTATATGGAACTTCTTTTGATGATTGCTTAAGCAACCTTGATCGAGTTTTGCAGAGATGTGAAGAAACTAATCTTGTCTTGAATTGGGAGAAGTGCCACTTTATGGTTAATGAAGGTATTGTCTTGGGGCATAAAATTTCTGAAAGAGGTATTGAAGTTGATAAAGCTAAAGTTGATGCTTTTGAAAAGATGCCGTGTCCTAAGGACATTAAAGGTATAAGAAGTTTCCTTGGTCATGCCGGTTTTTATAGGAGGTTCATTAAAGACTTCTCAAAAGTTTCTAGGCCTCTGACTAGTCTTTTACAAAAAGATGTTCCTTTTGTCTTTGATGATGATTGTGTAGAAGCATTTGAAATACTTAAGAAAGCATTGATTTCTGCACCTATTGTTCAGCCACCTGATTGGAATTTACCCTTTGAAAGTATGTGTGATGCTAGTGATTATGTTGTAGGTGCTGTTCTAGGACAAAGAGTTGATAAGAAATTAAATGTTATCCAATATGCTAGTAAAACTCTAGACAGTGCCCAGAGAAATTATGCTACTACTGAAAAAGAATTTTTAGCAGTTGTATTTGCTTGTGATAAGTTCAGACCTTACATTGTTGATTCTAAAGTAACTGTTCACACCGATCATGCTGCTATTAAATATCTTATGGAAAAGAAAGATGCTAAACCTAGACTTATTAGATGGGTTCTCCTACTACAAGAATTTGATTTGCATATTATTGATAGAAAGGGAGCTGAGAACCCCGTTGCAGACAACTTGTCTAGGTTAGAGAATGTTCTTGATGACCCACTACCTATTGATGATAGCTTTCCTGTTGAACAATTAGCTGTCATAAATGCTTCTCGTACTGCTCCATGGTATGCTGATTATGCTAATTACATTGTTGCTAAATTTATACCACCTAGTTTCACATACCAGCAAAAGAAAAAGTTTTTCTATGATTTAAGACATTACTTCTAGGATGACCCACACCTTTATAAAGAAGGAGTAGATGGTGTTATTAGACGTTGTGTACCTGAGCATGAACAGGAACAGATCCTACGCAAGTGTCACTCCGAGGCTTATGGAGGACACCACGCTGGAGATAGAACTCCACATAAGGTATTGCAATCCAGTTTTTATTGGCCTACTCTATTCAAAGATGCCCGTAAGTTTGTCTTGTCTTGTGATGAATGTCAAAGAATTGGTAATATCAGTAGACGTCAAGAAATGCCTATGAACTATTCACTTGTCATTGAACCATTTGATGTTTGGGGCTTTGATTATATGGGACCGTTTCCTTCCTCTAATGGGTATACACATATTTTAGTTGTTGTTGATTACGTTACTAAGTGGGTAGAAGCTATTCCAACTAGTAGTGCTGATCATAACACCTCTATTAAGATGCTTAAAGAAGTTATTTTTCCGAGGTTTGGAGTCCCTAGATACTTAATGACTGATGGTGGTTCACATTTTATTCATGGTGCTTTTCGCAAAATGCTTGCTAAGTATGATGTTAATCATAGAATTGCATCTCCATACCACCCACAGTCTAGTGGTCAAGTAGAACTGAGTAATAGAGAGCTTAAATTAATTTTGCAAAAGACTGTTAATAGATCTAGAAAGAATTGGTCCAAGAAACTTGATGATGCATTATGGGCCTATAGAACTGCATATAAAAATCCTATGGGTATGTCTCCATATAAAATGGTTTATGGAAAAGCATGTCATTTACCTCTCGAACTAGAACATAAGGCATATTGGGCCATTAAAGAGCTCAATTATGATTTCAAACTTGCCGGTGAGAAGAGGCTATTTGACATTAGCTCACTTGATGAATGGAGAACTCGGGCCTATGAGAATGCCAAGCTGTTTAAAGAAAAAGTTAAAAGATGGCATGACAAAAGGATACAAAAGCGTGAGTTTAATGTAGGTGATTATGTTTTGCTATACAATTCTCGTTTAAGGTTTTTTGCAGGAAAACTTCTCTCTAAATGGGAAGGTCCTTACGTTATCGAGGAGGTCTATCGTTCCGGTGCCATAAAAATAAACAACTTCGAAGGCACAAATCCAAAGGTGGTGAACGGACAAAGAATCAAACACTATATCTCAGGTAATCCCATAAATGTTGAAACTAATGTTATTGAAACCGTAACCCCGGAGGAATACATAAGGGACACTTTCCAGAACGTTTCAGACTCCGAAAAGGAATAGGTATGTGGTACGGTAAGTAAACCAACTCCAAAACAGTTCTAACAGCAATTTTTCTCCGTTTTGGAATATTTAAGAAAATAAGAAGTAGTCCGGGAAGGACACGAGGCGTCCACGAGGGTGGAGGGCGCGCCCCCTGCCTCGTGGGCACCTCGTGTGCCCTCCGGACTCGGTTTTCTTGCACGATACTTCTTTTGGTCGGTAAAAAATCATTATATAATCTCCCGAAGCATTTGACCACCGTACCACGCAAATATCCTCTGTTTTTGTTTCGAGTTGTTTTTCTGACAGATCTACATCACCATGACGTCTCCAAGCGCCCCCAAGGACAAGTTCTTTGAGAAGGTCATCAACCCCTACCTCGCGGAGGTGCTGCAACACCCTCAAACCATTGAGATGCGTGAAGGGTTGCTGCACATCCACGATGTTGAGGGACCAAGGAGGACCAGAAGCGTGGAGACAAGACTCGAAGCAATGGAGCAACAAGTTTTCAAGTACCAGGAGATGGTGGAACGTGGACTCGACGCCAACCACATAATGATCATGGAGTTCACCAACAACCACAAGCTAGATGCCAAGAACATTAGGGAGACCATCTTCAAGCTTCACGAGAAAATTGAGCACCTCCAAGCCCAGATCTATGACCTGCAAAACCAAAACTGTGAGTATGAATATAGATTCAAGAGGATGAGTTTGGCTGCAGATTTGAGGATCCCGGAGACTCGATCATCCTTCTATGATGGTGAGCCTATGCCTTGGAAGATGGACGACAAGCCTACATCATCAACAACTCCATCATCACCACCCCCGAAGAAAGAGACATAAATACTTGGGTATGGGCACTCCCCTTGGCAACTGCCAAGCTTGGGGGAGGTGCCCCGGTATCGTATCACCATCACACTCCTATCTTTATCGCTTTTCTTAGTTCGATCCTTTTGGTAGTATCTTGATCTAGTAGAATAAAGTTTTATTATGATCTAGTTTTGAGTTTTGCTTTATGATCCTTCTATGTAATCGAGTCTGTGAGCTATATATAATAAAGATTAGTTTTGAGTCAAGGGCTTGATTATCTTGCTATGATCTTGAGGGAATAATAGAAAAAGAAAGAATAAAAAGAATTAAAGAGATCATATTGATCTTATGGAGAGTAATGACTTCACATATAAAGAGTATGATGAATAAAAGTTGTTGAGAGTTGACAAACATAGTTTTGCCCCCCCCCCCCCCCCCCCCCCCCCCCCCCCCCCCCCCCCCCCCCCCCCCCCCCCCCCCCCCCCCCCCCCCCCCCCCCCCCCCCCCCCCCCCCCCCCCCCCCCCCCCCCCCCCCCCCCCCCCCCCCCCCCCCCCCCCCCCCCCCCCCCCCCCCCCCCCCCCCCCCCCCCCCCCCCCCCCCCCCCCCCCCCCCCCCCCCCCCCCCCCCCCCCCCCCCCCCCCCCCCCCCCCCCCCCCCCCCCCCCCCCCCCCCCCCCCCCCCCCCCCCCCCCCCCCCCCCCCCCCCCCCCCCCCCCCCCCCCCCCCCCCCCCCCCCCCCCCCCCCCCCCCCCCCCCCCCCCCCCCCCCCCCCCCCCCCCCCCCCCCCCCCCCCCCCCCCCCCCCCCCCCCCCCCCCCCCCCCCCCCCCCCCCCCCCCCCCCCCCCCCCCCCCCCCCCCCCCCCCCCCCCCCCCCCCCCCCCCCCCCCCCCCCCCCCCCCCCCCCCCCCCCCCCCCCCCCCCCCCCCCCCCCCCCCCCCCCCCCCCCCCCCCCCCCCCCCCCCCCCCCCCCCCCCCCCCCCCCCCCCCCCCCCCCCCCCCCCCCCCCCCCCCCCCCCCCCCCCCCCCCCCCCCCCCCCCCCCCCCCCCCCCCCCCCCCCCCCCCCCCCCCCCCCCCCCCCCCCCCCCCCCCCCCCCCCCCCCCCCCCCCCCCCCCCCCCCCCCCCCCCCCCCCCCCCCCCCCCCCCCCCCCCCCCCCCCCCCCCCCCCCCCCCCCCCCCCCCCCCCCCCCCCCCCCCCCCCCCCCCCCCCCCCCCCCCCCCCCCCCCCCCCCCCCCCCCCCCCCCCCCCCCCCCCCCCCCCCTATAAAGAAGCAACATGTTAAGCTGGAAGATAACACTGAGTTATGCAGATACATATATTGGCGGCTTAAAAGGGGACTAATGATATATGGCGGATTACGATTTGGTACCAGAGGGGGGCCACACCCTGGCTACAAGGGTGGAGGGCGCGCCCCCTGCCTCGTGGGCCCCCTGGCAGGCCTCCGGTGCCCATATTTTGCTATATGAAGTCTTTCGCCCTGGAAAAAGCAGGAGGAAGCTTTTGGGACAAAGCGCCGCCGTCTCGAGGCGGAACCTGGCGAAACCAATCTAGGGCTTCGGCGGAGCTGTTCTGCCGGGGAAACATCCCTCCGAGAGGGGGAAATCATCACCATCGTCATCACCATCGATCCTCTCATCGGGGGGGGGGGGGGGCCCCCCCCCCCCCCCCCCCCCCCCCCCCCCCCCCCCCCCCCCCCCCCCCCCCCCCCCCCCCCCCCCCCCCCCCCTGTGGGTTGCTAGTAGTGTTGATTACTCCTTGTAGTTGATGCTAGTTGGTTTATTTGGTGGAAGATCATATGTTCAGATCCTTTATGCATATTAATACCTCTGATTATGAACATGAATATGATTTGTGAGTAGTTACATTTGTTCCCGAGGACATGGGAGAAGTCTTGCTATAAGTAGGCATGTGAATTTGGTATTCGTTCGATATTTTGATGAGATGTATGTTGTCTCTCCTCTAGTGGTATTATGTGAACGTCGACTACATGACACTTCACCATTATTTGGGCCTAGGGGAAGGCATTGGGAAGTAATAAGTAGATGATGGGTTGCTAGAGTGACAGAAGCTTAAACCCTAGTTTATGCGTTGCTTCGTAAGGGGCTGATTTGGATCCATATGTTTCATGCTATGGTTAGGTTTACCTTAATACTTCTTTTGTAGTTGTGGATGCTTGCAAGAGAGGTTAATCATAAGTGGGATGCTTGTCCAAGGAAGGGCAGCACCCAAGCACCGGTCCACCCACATATCAAATTATCAAAGTAACGAACGCGAATCATATGAGCGTGATGAAAACTAGCTTGACGATAATTCCCATGTGTCCTCGGGAGCGTTTTCCATTATATAAGAGTTTGTCCAGGCTTGTCCTTTGCTACAAAAAGGATTGGGCCACCTTGCTGCACCTTGTTTACTTTTATTACTTGCTACCCGTTACAAATTACCTTATCACAAAACTATCTGTGACCGATAATTTCAGT
This sequence comes from Thinopyrum obtusiflorum, assembly GCA_036873465.1. Lineage (NCBI taxonomy): Eukaryota > Viridiplantae > Streptophyta > Magnoliopsida > Poales > Poaceae > Thinopyrum > Thinopyrum obtusiflorum. The sequence goes on along the minus strand of JAAAWM010010880.1, from coordinate 23,578 downwards.
GCTTGCAGAGAATACCTTACTGAAAACCGCTTGTCATTTCCTTCTGCTCCTCGTTGGGTTCGACACTCTTACTTATCGAAAGGACTACGATAGATCCCCTATACTTGTGGGTCATCAGTTAGTACCAAAAATGATATAAAATGACTGTAAAGTGATTATAAAACATCCAAGATTGATAATAAAACAGCATGGAACAATCAAAAATTATAGATACGTTGGAGACGTATCACTCCTCCGGTGGCGGCTCATCAACTGCGGCCTCGGCAGCTTGGGAAGAAGTTTCTGTTGTTTGCTTCTCCAGTTCATGGGGATTTGAGTCTTCAGCCATTTTATTCACCTTCAGCTTCTTGCTGGGCTTGGCCATAGCGCTGAAAATGAAGCACAAGACAAGGTTAATATGCAATTAAGTACATGATTGAAAGCAGATAGACTTAACATTCTTACCCGGGCACGGTCTTGAAAATTGGGATTTGGGTCCCAGTTGAGCCATCAGAGGAGGAATGAGATGTTACCTGGTAATTTGAGTCAGAAGGGTTAAGAGGCTGTCGAAAAAGACCCGCCTTGGGATAAGCTAAGTCGGAAATCTGTGAAACCTCTGGACGGCGCTTGCGAGGAGCCGGCGTGTTTGGTAAGCCGGAGGAGAGAATCCCGTCACCGCTGTTCAGGGTCGTACGGAGAGCTTCATGTTGCTGCTTCTTCAAAATAAATTTGGGATCCAAATAAGCTAAAGGGTGAGAAAGCCTTACTTTCCAGCTTGCTTGACGAACTTTCTGTCTTGGCAAAGGTTCTGAGTCGGAGGAAAGGATAGTTACCTCTTCGCCATCTGCGTGGCTGCCTTCCGCGTCATCCTGATAGTGATCATTATCAATAAGATGTACAAAGAATGAGCCAAGGGAGTCAAGTTCTACCTCCGACTCAACGTCATCCAAGTCAAATAGCTCGGAGGTGTTGGTCTTCTTCTTGGCAGGCTTTTTCTGAGCCTTATTCTTCGTCTGGGTCTTCTTAACTGGCTTATCCTGCAGCTTCCTATTCCAAAAAGGAGAATCGGCCTGCAAAAATCAAATGGGTATAAGAGGACAGTTTAAGTGAAGAAATGATTAAACCAGAAAATGTTTAAAAGCTTACAACCGGCGGCTTGTTGAGAGCGCAGAAAGGATTCAGTCCAGTTTTGCTACAATCTGCCAAGCTCTCGTTCAGCAGAGACTTGGTCATGTCGTTGATGTCATCATTAGTCAGCTATATCTGGCAGTGGCGTTGCTGGACTTTTAAGTCGCTGGTGTACTCGCACATCAAGTCGGGGCGGCGGCTTAAGGGCAAGATTCTCCAGGCGACCCAACATCGAACCAGGTCGATTCCGGTCAAGCCGTTGGCCATTAAGGCTCTAATCTTTGAAAAGACAGGCATATACTTGACCCGCTCCGCTGTGCTGATGCATTCTCGAAGAGGGTGCTTGTTGCTAAGCCGGTTGGCACGATAACCCGGCAGAGGATTTTCCCCTTCTGGAGAGGTGTCTTGACAGTAAAACCAAGTTTGGTTCCAGTCTTTGGGATGACTGGACAACTTGGTGGCTCGGAAGGTGGCTTCTTTCTGCCTCTGAATTGAAATGCTGCCTAATTCCAGGCTGGGCCCGTCCGTAAATTCGGTTTGGCGGTTTAAATAATAGAACTCTAAATAGTTCTACAGTGGGCTCCTGTTGAAGGTATACTTCGCAAAATACTTGAAAATTGCAGATATTTGTGACAGAATTGGGTCCGATGTCTTGAGGATGAATTTGGAAGAAGTGCAGCACATCACGGAAAATTTTTGAACCGGGCGGAGTGAACCCCCGGAGCATGTGATCAGTGAAGACGACAACTTCGCCTTCTTTTGGCTCGGGGATGGTTTCTGCTCCTGGGGCTCTCCAATCAATGACATCCTTTGTGGCTAAAACGCCCACTTGAACATGTTCATCCAACGCTTGCTCGGTAACCCGGGAAGCGACCTAGTTGCATGAGGTGACAGTCTTGGTCATTGTTGAGGAGGAAGGTCTAAAAAGAAAAAAATTGTCTATTTAAGATTATGCCGTTAAGCCGGCCATTGATTTAATTATAAGTGCTATAAAGAAGCAACATGTTAAGCTGGAAGATAACACTGAGTTATGCAGATACATATATTGGCGGCTTAAAAGGGGACTAATGATATATGGCGGATTACGATTTGTCAGTTAAGCGCCCGAACATTTGTTATATTTCAAATCTATAAGTGAGGATTGGCTAAGTGATGGACAAACAGATTCCACAGATTGATGTTATCATTTTGGATATGCAGCAGTTCAGAAAAAAAAAATTCTAGACCTAAAGTGAAGGCAGTGGAAGAACTCATGTGTTCGGAAGGATCTTATACAGGAAAAGTATCTACTGCGATTGGAAAAGGGAAGCTAAGTTACTACCGCGCGTCTTCAATATCATTTTCAGATTAAAATACGTGATTCAAAGAAGAACAGAAAGGAACTGCGACGAACTGGGGTGAACCCTAATGCAGATCTATTATATGGGAGGACAGGTACTTATTGAGGCTCCTAAACAGGAGGTGCGCCGCAATACTCTGGTCCGATCAGGTTGATGCAGTGGCCAGAGTTGAGGACGCTAGACGAAGATGACGGCGGCAGAGCTCGGGTTTGCTAGGGCGTCGCGAGGAGGAAGATGAAGACGAGGGGGCAGGGTGGAAAAATGAAAAGGACACCCCGTCCCTATTTATAAGGAGATGGATAAAAGGCATGCGCGGGAATCGAGGAGGCCAGAAAGTGATTATGTGGCTGCACGGGCGCCTCGATTTTCGGGAGGACCATTAAAGAAAAAGATATACTGAGATGTTCTGGGCTTCGTGCGAAGTTAATGCGAGATGACGTCATGGTGGGTTAACACAATTCTGTGAGCTGACGTCAAGGCGGGTTATAGCAAGGTCATAAAAGTTGACGATGGAAGATTTTGCTAAGTCAAGCACTGAAAATGGATGTGAACAAGTTCAAATCAACCTGGGGCCTAATGTTGGGGATATAACTATTGGGTATGACCCACCCAGGAGGGGCGAGTCATACCACTGGCAACTTAAAGATGAAGATGGCGGGTCATGAAGCAAGCCTATTGAAGGCCCAAGACCCCGAGGCCACTTGAGGCCCAAGAGGATGAACCGCCATATGTTTAACTTATATTGTAAGGCAAGCTTAGTTAGTCAACGAGCCGGACACGTTGTGTATGATCCGGCCAGGACTCTGTAAGCCGCCGGGCATCAACCTGTGTATATAAAGGGTTGACCCGGCGGCGGGTTAAGACAAGAGACAATAGATCGAGAGATAGGTCAAGCGTATTCGCTCCCTGGTAATCGAAACCCAAGCAATACAACCCAAAACTGGAGAGAGACAATAGATCGAGAGATAGGTCAAGCGTATTCGCTCCCTGGTAATCGAACCCCAAGCAATACAACCCAAAACTAGAGTAAGCCTTTACCTCATTGAGAGGGGCCGAACCAGTATAAACTCTTTGTGTCCTTTGTCCCGATTAACCCCTTCAAGATAACCTAGTTGCGATGGCTCCACACCTAAGTCCTTTCGCTAGGGCATCTGCCATGTTAAGTCCACGACAGAATTGTTTCGTCGTACGCCCTGGACGCGACGGGAGCTGACCCGTGGCCGGGTTTAGGGACGCACTATGATTGTGCTTGTCTGTCGATGAAGGCTTGATTTGCTGCAACCGACCGGTGCGCCAGCGGGCTTGGCCGGGTTGCAGGACTTGGCCGGGTTGCACTGGGAACCCGGCCAAGGGCAAGCCGGATTGAGGGGCGTTGCTAGCCCTGATGTTTTCGAAAGGGATCCGGGTTCCATTGCCTGCCCAGGGTCCATCCCCCCGACAAGGATTGTATGTGTTTACTATATATAGTCATAATGGAAATAGATGAAATAGTCTATGATATTTTCTAAAAATTGCAAACAATAACCCGTGTGAAAATTTTATATTATTTTATTCATGTGTATTCCTTATATTAAGTGAATAAGGCTCACACTCATTTCAAGAATCAAGATTGACCGTTAGTTTAACCAAAAAAAATGTAGGCCATGTGTGACAAAAGTTATACCCTTGAAATTGTATTCAATGGTATAAATTTGAAGTCACCTAACTTATATATTATTAATTAATCAATGATAAAATTTAAATCTTGAAATGTGCTCGCACCTTATTTATCATAATGGAAGGAGTACCAAATTAGAACCATTCTATACTAGCACAAATCCAAAAAAAAATAGAGGACTCCCTTTTTTGGAATCACAAACTTCATTTCTTAATCACAAGTATTACACTTGTCTCCTAAAATAGTATTACAATTGTTTGTCATACAAGCTTGTAGCATAGTTGGATAAAATTTTATCCAGTGGCATCTCTTCCTATTTTCAATAGGTTTCCTAGCACACATATGTGCCATCTAATTTTCCTCCCATTGTATATAGACTAGATGGATGACAAAGTGTATTGGTGCATTTATGAAAGCTATGCTAGATGATGATTAACTAGGTTACAAAATGTGTGACCACGATTCAAATTATTGATGTAGTTTAGTAGAAAATTGTTGGACTCTTTTGTGCTTTGCTCGTGGTATCTGCTAAGGTGATCCTATCTCTCCATACTTGTTTCATCTTGCGTCTAATGCTTTGTCTCTTTTGTTGAATGGTAGCATACACGAAGGATTTCTTCAAGACTTCAAGATTTGCAGGGATAGTCCAGGTGTAGGATCGAAAGTATGTCTAGAGGGGGTTGATTAGACTACTTGATCAAATAAAACCTAACATTTTCCCAATTTTAATTATAGGCAGATTTTAGCAATTACGACAAGTCAAGTAACACCCTACACTTGCAAGTCTAAGAGTATAGCAGCGGAATGTAAGACATGACACATGTAAGTAAAAGGAAGGGTTTGGAGAAGGCAAACGCAATGGGGACACGGAGATTTTTGCCGTGGTTCCGATAGGTGGTGATATCGTACGTCCACGTTGATGGAGACTTCAACCCATGAGGGGTAATGGCTGGGCGATTCCACGAAGGGCTCCACCCATGAAAGGTACACGAAGAAGTAACCTTGTCTATCCCACCATGGCCAACATCCATGAAGGACTTGCCTCACTCGGGTAGATCTTCACGAAGTAGGTGATCTCCTTGCCCTTACAAACTTCTTGGTTCAACTCCACCTCATGTCGGAGGCTCCCAAGAGACACCTAACCAATCTGAGACACCACTGTCCAAAACATAATAGATGGTATGTTGATTATGAATCCCTTGCTCTTGTGCTTCAAATGATAGTCACCCCAACACTCAACTCTCTCTCACATATTTGGCTATGGTGGAAGAAGGATTTGAGTGGAAAGCAACTTGGGAAAGGTTAGAAATCAAGGTTCAAATGGTAGGAATGGAATCTCTTGATCACAACATATGACTAGTTGGTTCTTTCTCATAAAATGAATGGTGGAAGTGTAGGCACGTTCTGATGGCTCTCTCTTATGAGGAAGAGGGGGTGAAGGGGTGACACGTCTCCAACGTATCTATATATTTTTATTGTTCCATGCTATTATATTATCTGTTTTGGATGTTGTATATGCATTAATATGCTATTTTATGTATTATTTTTGGGACTAACTTATTAACCTAGAGCCCAGTGCCAGTTTCTGGGTTTTCCTTGTTTTTGAGTTTTACATAAAAGGAATATCAAATGGAGTCCAAACGGAATAAAACTTTACGATGATTTTTCTTGGACCAGAAGACATCCACAGAGCTTGGAGGCCAAGTCAGAAGAGTCCCGAGGACTCCACAAGCCTCCAGAGCGCGCCCTAGGGGGGCTGGCTTGTGGGCCCCCCCGGGAGTCCACCGACCTCCCTCTGAGTTCTATAAATCCTCAAATATTCCATTGTCAACAGAAGCATCCACCAAAATACTTTTCCGCCACCGTAACCTTCTATTCCCGTGAGATCCCATCTTGGGGCCTTTTCCGGCATCCTGCCGAAGGGGGATTCAATCACGGAGGGCATCTACATCAACCCTATTGCCCTTCCGATGAAGCGTGAGTAGTTTACCACAGACCTACGGGTCCATGATACGTCTCCATCGTATCTACTTTTCCAAACACTTTTGCCCTTGTTTTGGACCCTAACTTGCATGATTTGAATGGAACTAACCCGGACTGACGTTGTTTTCAGCAGAATTGCCATGGTGTTATTTTTGGGCAGAAATAAAAGTTCTCGAAATGACCTGAAACTTCACGAAGAATATTTTTGGAATAAATAAAAAATACTGGCGAAAGAATCAACACCAGGGGGCCCACACCCTGTCCACGAGGGTGGGGGCGCGCCTACCCCCCTGGGCGCGCCCCCTGCCTCATGGGCCCCCTGGTGCTCCACCGACGTCAACTCCAACTCTATATATTCACGTTCGGGGAGAAAAAAACCAGAGAGAAGGATTCATCGTGTTTTATGATATGGAGCCGCCGCCAAGCCCTAATCTCTCTCGGGAGGGCTGATCTGGAGTCCGTTCGGGGCTCCGGAGAGGGGAATCTGTCGCCATCGTCATCATCAACCTTCCTCCATCACCAATTTCATGATGCTCACCGCCGTGCGTGAGTAATTCCATCGTAGGCTTGCTGGACGGTGATGGGTTGCATGAGATTTATCATGTAATCGAGTTAGTTTTGTTAGGGTTTGATCCCTAGTATCCACTATGTTCCGAGATTGATGTTGCTATGACTTTGCTATGCTTAATGCTTGTCACTAGGGCCCGAGTGCCATGATTTCAGATCTGAACCTATTATGTTTTCATGAATATATGTGAGTTCTTGATCCTATCTTGCAAGTCAATAGTCACCTACTATGTGTAATGATCCGGCAACCCCGAAGTGACAATAATCGGGACCACTCCCGGTGATGACAGTAGTTTGAGGAGTTCATGTATTCACTAAGTGTTAATGCTTTGGTCCGGTACTCTATTAAAAGGAGGCCTTAATATCTCTTAGTTTCCAATAGGACCCCGCTGCCACGGGAGGATAGGACAAAAGATGTCATGCAAGTTCTTTTCCATAAGCACGTATGACTATATTCGGAATACATGCCTACATTACATCGATGAACTGGAGCTAGTTCTGTGTCACCCTATGTTATAACTGTTGCATGAGGAATCGCATCCGACATAATTATCCATCACTGATCCAATGCCTACGAGCTTTTCACATATTGATCTTTGCTTAGTTACTTTTCCGTTGCCACTATTACAATTACTACAAAACTGCTACTGTCACCTTTGCCACCGTCACCGTTACTTCCATACTACTTTGCTACTAAATACTTTGCTGCAGATATTAAGTTTTCCAGGTGGAGTTGAATTGACAACTCAACTGTTAATACTTGAGAATATTCTTTGGCTCCCCTTGTGTCGAATCAATAAATTTGGGTTGAATACTCTACCCGCGAAAACTGTTGTGATCCCCTATACTTGTGGGTTATCGGTCCATAGCTAGTAGCTAGATGGCTTCTTCTCTCTCTTTGATTCTCAATACCATGTTCTCCTCGATGTTCTTGGAGATCTATCCGATGTAATCTTCTTTTGCGGTGTGTTTGTCGAGATCGATGAATTGTGGATTTATGATCAGCTTATCTATGAATATTAGTTGAATCTTCTCTGAATTCTTATATGCATGATTTGATATCTTTGTATTTCTCTTTGAATGATCGGTTTGGTTTGGCCAACTAGATTGTTTTTTCTTGCAATGGGAGAGGTGCTTAGTTTTGGGTTCAATCTTGCGTGATTTCACCCAGTGACAAAGTAGGGGTAGTGAGACACGTATTGTATTGTTGCCATCAAGGGTAAAAAGATGGCGTTTTCATTATTTTGTTTTACATTTTAGTAATCTTTTATATCTATCTCTATCAGATCTCACCTTTCCAAGTGACCGTGAAGGGATTGACAATCCCTTTTTCGCATTGGGTGCAAGTGTTTGATTGTTTGTGTAGGTGCATATATTGGGGACTTGCGTGTTTCTCCTACTGGATTGATACCTTGCTTCTTAACTGAGGGAAATACTTACCTCTACTTTGCTGCATCACCCTTTCCTCTTCAAGGGAAAAACCAACGCAAGTTCAAGAAGTAGCAAGGGGTATATATAGCTATTGGGGAATGTAGTAATTCAAAAAAAATCCTACGATCATGCAAGATCTATCTAGGAGAAGCATAGCAATGAGCGGGGAGAGTATGTCCACGTACCCTCATAGACCGAAAGCGGAATCGTTAGTTAACGCGGTTGATGTAGTCGAACGTCTTCACGATCCAACCGATCCAAGTACCGAACGTACGGCACCTCCGTGTTCAGCACACGTTCATCACGATGACGTCCCTCGAGCTCTTGATCCAGTAGAGGGTCGAGGGAGAGTTCCATCAGCACGACGGCGTGGCGACAGTGTTGGTGATGTGATCTGCGCAAGGCTTCGCCTAAGCACTACGACAATATGACCAAGGTGGTAAACTGTGGAGGGGGGCACTGCACATGGCTAAGAAACAACTGTTGTCCCTTTGGGGTGCCCCCCCGCTCCCGTATATAAAGGGAGGGAGGAGGAGGCCGGCGGCCAAGGAGGGCACGCCCCCAGTCCAAGTAGGATTCGGCCCCCCTCCTTCCTTCCAACGGAGGGGGAAAGGGCAAAGGGGTGGAGAGGGAGAAGGAAAGGGGGGCCGCGCCCCCCACCCCTTGTCCAATTCGGATTGGGCTTGGGGGGGGGGCGCCACCCCCCCCCCCCCCCCCCCCCCCCCCCCCCACCTCCTGTGGCTGCCTCCTCCTCTCCACTATGGCCCATGAGGCCCATTAACTTTCCCGGGGGGTTCTCGTAACCTCCCGATACTCCGAAAATCCCCGATCTTCTTCGGAACCATTCCAGTGTCCGTATATAACCTTCCAATATATGAATCTTTACCTCTCGGCCATTTCGAGACTCCTCGTCATGTCCATGATCTCATCTGGGACTCCGAACAAACTCCGGTCACCAAAACGCATAACTCATAACACAAATCGTAATCGAACGTTAAGCGTGCGGACCCTACGGGTTCGAGAACTATGTAGACATGACCGAGACACATCTCCGGTCAATAACCAATAGCGGAACCTGGATGCTCATATTGGCTCCTACATATTCTACGAAGATCTTTATCGGTCAAACCGCACAACAACATACGTCATTCCCTTTGTCATCGGTATGTTACTTGCCCGAGATTCGATCGTCGGTATCATCATACCTAGTTCAATCTCGTTACCGGCAAGTCTCTTTACTCGTTCCGTAATACATCATCCCGTAACTAACTCATTAGTCATATTGCTTGCAAGGCTTTATTGTGATGTGCATTACCGAGAGGGCCCAGAGATACCTCTCCGATACACGGAGTGACAAATCCTAATCTTGATCTATGCCAACCCAAAAAAACACCTTCGGAGACACATGTAGAGCATCTTTATAATCACTCAGTTACGTTGTGACGTTTGATAGCACACAAGGTGTTCCTCCGGTATTCGGGAGTTGCATAATCTCATAGTCAGAGGAACATGTATAAGTCATGAAGAAAGCAATAGCAATAAAACTAAACGATCATTATGCTAAGCTAACAGATGGGTCTTGTCCATCACATCATTCTCTAATGATGTGATCCCGTTCATCAAATGACAACACATGTCTATGGTCAGGAAACTTAACCATCTTTGATTAACGAGCTTGTCAAGTAGAGGCATACTAGGGACACTCTATTTGTCTATGTGTTCACACATGTACTAGGTTTTCGGTTAATACAATTCTAGCATGAATAATAAACATTTACCATGATATAAGGAAATATAAATAACAACTTTATTATTGCCTCTAGGGCATATTTCCTTCAGCCCACTTGCACTAGAGTCAATAATCTAGATTACATAGTAATGATTCTAACACCCATGGAGTCTTGGTGTTGATCATGTTTTGCTCGTGGAAGAGGCTTAGTCAATGGGTCTGCAACATTAAGATCCGTATGTATTTTGCAAATCTCTATGTCTCCCTCCTTGACTTGATCACGGATGAAATTGAAGCGTCTCTTGATGTGTTTGGTTCTCTTGTGAAATCTGGATTCCTTCGCCAAGGCTATTGCTCCTGTATTTTCACAAAAGATTTTCATTGGACCCGATGCACTAGGTATTACACCTAGATCGGATATGAACTCCTTCATCCAGACTCCTTCATTTGCTGCTTCCGAAGCAGCTATGTACTCCGCTTCACACATAGATCCCGCCACGACGCTCTGCTTGGAACAGCACCAACTGACAGCTCCACCATTCAATATAAATACGTATCCGGTTTGTGACTTTGAGTCATCCGGATCAATGTCAAAGCTTGCATCGACGTAACCATTTACGACGAGCTCTTTTTCACCTCCATAAATGAGAAACATACCCTTAGTCCTTTTCAGGTATTTCAGGATGTTCTTGACCGATGTCCAGTGATCCACTCCTGGATTACTTTGGTACCTCCCTGCTAAACTTATAGCAAGGCACACATCAGGTCTGGTACACAGCATTGCATACATGATAGAACCTATGGCTGAGGCATAGGGAATGACTTTCATTTTCTCTCTATATCTTCTGCAGTGGTCGGGCATTGAGTTTGACTCAACTTCACACCTTTGTAGCACAGGCAAGAACCCTTTCTTTCACTGATCCATTTTGAACTTCTTCAAAACTTTATCAAGGTATGTGCTTTGTAAAAGTCCAATTAAGCGTCTTGATCTATCTCTATAGATCTTGATGCCCAATATATAAGCAGCTTCACCGAGGTCTTTCATTGAAAAATTCTTATTCAAGTATCCTTTTATCCTATCCAGATATTCTATATCATTTCTGATCAACAATATGTCATCCACATATAATATCAGAAATGTTGCAGAGCTCCCACTCACTTTCTTGTAAATACAGGCTTCTCCAAAAGTCTGTATAAAACCATATGCTTTGATCACACCATCAAAGCGTATATTCCAACTCCGAGATGCTTGCACCAGTCCATAAATGGATCACTGGAGCTTGCACACTTTGTTAGCACCTTTTGGATTGACAAAACCTTCTGGTTGCATCATATACAACTCTTCTTTAAGATATCCATTAAGGAATGCAGTTTTGACATCCATTTGCCAAATTTCATAATCATAAAATGCGGCAATTGCTAACATGATTCGGACAGACTTAAGCATCACTACGGGTGAGAAGGTCTCATTGTAGTCAACTCCTTGAACTTGTCGAAAACCTTTCGCAACAAGTCGAGCTTTGTAGACAGTAACATTACCGCCAGTGTCGTGGAATTGTCACGGCAGATGTCCTAGTGAAAGGACTTAAGCGTGGAGCCATCGCAACTAGGAAGCTTAAAGGGGTTAAACGGGACAAAGGACACGAGGGTTTATACTGGTTCGGCCCCTTGCGGTGAAGGTAAAGGCCTAATCCAGTTTGAAGTGGTATTGCTTATGTTTCGATTACTAGGGAGCGAATCCGCTTAACCTAGCTTTCGATCTGATCTTACTTGCCCTGAACCGCCACCGGGTCGTCCCTTTATAATTTATATACAGAGGTCGACGCCCAGCGGTTCACAGAGTCCCGGCTGGCTCATAAACAGTGTCCGGCTCGGTCTCTAACTATCCCTGCCTTACAATACAAGTTATGTACATATGGCGGTTTATCTCTACGGGCCTTGAGTCGCCTTTTGGGCCTTGGGCCCTTAACTGAACCGCCATCTTCCAGAGCTGTCTTGGGCTTCATGAATCGCCATAGGTATAACCCGGCCCCTCCTGGGCGGGTCATACCTAATAGTTATATCCCCAACATTAGGCCCCAGATTGATTTGAACTGGTTCATGTCAATCTTCAACACTTATAGAAAATCTTCTGCTCTTCATTGTGCAAGAATTTGTAACCCGCCATGACATCATCTTCTGGATTTGTGATAACCTGCCATGACGTCATCTGTCATTACTTCACATTTTATCCAACGTATCTCAATGGATCCTTATCTTAATCACCATCCCGAGAATCGAGGCGTACTGGTAGCTGGATAACCATATTTTCAGCCTCCTCATTTTCCGCGCCCACTTAAGGGTTTTTCCTTATAAATAGGCACGACCGGTCTTTCCTCATTCTCCCCCTTTCCAGTGTCTTCTTCCTCTCGCAACCCTTCTGCCGCTCGAGCTTCGCCATCGCCGCAGAGCACCTCGTCCTCCTCAACCTCGGCCGCTGCATCAACCTGAGTCGATCCAGAGAACGGCGGTGACCCTCCGCAGTAGATCCGCAACTGTAAGTTTCTGCTTGCCCATACCTCAGATCTGCATTAGGGTTTGCGAGTTCCTCTGTGTTCTTCGTAGTTCATCTTCCAGGCTATACCGCAAGCTTATTTGATCTGAAAATGGTGTTCCACCAATGCGGTAGTTGTTTTATTTCCACCTTTGACATCAGTAGATCCCCTTTCCTGGAAGAAAAAGATCTTGTGAAAGCTCATGAACTCATCTGTACTGGTTTTTAGGTCTAGATTTATTTTTCTTTTCCTGAGCAGCCGTTGATCCAAAATAATATCTGTAGTCTGTGAAACTTGTTTATGTAACACTTAGGCAAAAACTGCATTTGTTAGATCCATCTAGCCATGGCGGCTTAAGTTGCTGACTTAAATTGAAATGCTCAACAGACATCATCCAACTCATCATGGTGGCTTAAATAATTTGCACTGCTCATGGTGGTTACGTAACCTGACATAATTTAGTCATATACCATTAGGCCCCTTTGTAAGCCGCCATCTTGAATATGTACTATAATATTTTTTTCCTCCGGCTTAATTTTGAACCGGCAATTTCACTCATTGTTAGGCTTCCGTCTTCATAATGCCGCCCAGAACACCCACTTCATGCAATTGGGTCAAGTCCATCGTCACAGATAAAACATTTGATGACTTTGTGAAGACTGGCTATCTGCCAAAGAAGGAAATCATGTCCTACCGCGCACCTAATCCAACCGAGGAAAAGCCTCAGCCCAAAGAGGGGGAAGTCATCGTCTTCACTGACCACATGAACCGGGGCTTTTCCCCACCCGGCTCAAAGTTTTTTAGAGACGTCCTACACTTTTTTGACCTCCGTCCTCAAGACATCAGACCCAACTCCGTGTCTAATATTTGCAACTTTCAAGTGTTCTGTGAGGTGTATCTTGGAGAAGAACCCAGCTTGCTGCTCTTCAGAGAGTTATTTTATTTGAACCGCCAGAATGAACGTGCCAACGGGCCTAGCTTGGAACTTGGTGGGGTCTCAATCCAACGACGGAGAGACGCCATTTTCCCTTATGCGAACCCACCAAGTCACCCCAAAGACTGGAACCAGACATGGTTCTATTGTCAAGACACTTCTCCAGCTGATGAGAACCCTCTGCCCGGCTTTCGCGCTCTGCGCCTCGAGTCTACTCATCCTCTACCAGATAAGCTGTCTGCTGCTGAATGCCAGAAACACGCCCCTACCATGGCTAAAGTCAAGGCTCTTTTGGGGAATGGCTTAAGTGGTATCGACTTGGTCCGGGTTTGGCTTGCCTGGCGGATCATCCCATTGAGCCGCCGTTCTGGTTTGATGTGCACCTACACAGGCGAGAAGAATGACCCTTTGCGGCACAGCCCTGACGACTTACCTGATGATGTCATTGATGATATGACAAAGTCACTCTTGAACGAAAGCCTAGCAGACTGTGGCAAGGTGGGCTTAAGCCCTTTCTGCAAAGCTAACCCGGCTCCAGCGGTAAGCCGCTAAATTGAGCATTTTTACCTTCATCCTTGATGTTTTGTCTTTATTCAGACTTTTGCCGATTTTCACAGGATAATGACCAATTTTGGAAAGCAAAATACGATCATGAAGCTGCCAAGAGAGCCAAGAAGGCCAAGAGAGCCGCCAGGAAAGCCGCCGCCAAGAAGAAAGGAAACAAGAGCAGCGCTTCAGACTTGCTTCGACTAGAAGATACCTCTGAGTCGGAGGTAGCCCTTGACTCTCTAGGCTCCTTTTTTAACCACCTTATTGACATTGATTATCATCAGGAGGACACGGGAAAGAGTCACGGAGTGTATGAAGAGGTAACTATTATTTCCTCTGACTCCGAGCCTTTGCCAAGACAGAAAGTCCGAAGAGTAACCCAGAAAGTAAGATTTTCACATCCTTTAGCTTATCAAGATCCTCAATTTCTCTTGAAGCGACAGATTCATGAGAGCCGGAGGCAGACCCGAACCAGCAAGGACGCAGAACTCTCCTCTGGCTTATCAAATACACCAAGGAAGCGCCTGAACGAGGTCACCTCCGACTTAACTCCTTTTTATCCTTTGGCGGGTCTCACTCGTCAACCACTCAACTCTTCTGACTCGAATTATCAGGACACTTCGCCCTCCTCCGGCGACTCGCTCCAGTCCAACATGCCGGCTTTTAAGACCGCTCCAGGGTAATGATAATTTACTTATCCTGTATTCATTTCAATTTTAATATTTGTACTAACATTTTGATCTTTATGCAGCGAAAAAGCGAAACCCAGCAAGAAGGTGAAGAAGAACAAGCCGGCCGAAGAGCCATCTTTCAAAGAGCCGGAACTCCAGACAGCCGCTCCTGAGGCCTCTGTTCCTGAGCCACCGCTTGAACCGGCGCATGACACGCCAACATCAACTACTGACCCGCCTGCCGATCGAACCGCCGATGGCTCTGAAAACCCTGAAGTCTCTAGCCCGGCCAAGACATACGACCCACAAGTTGCTGATGTTGAAATCACCAAGACTGGCTACACTGAGCCAGGGAGACCTACTGTGCTAGCCAAGTGTTCTGCCAAAGAAAAGCACCTGGAACGCCGTAAGGTCAGATTTGACATTGCTGATTATACCCACATGAGCATTGGGGAAGTTTTTTCTGGATATCTTAGCCAAGTACACAGCAGTCGTGACCTCGAAGTTGATATGGTGAGGCAAATGCACCAAAAAAAATTGAGGTATAAACTCTTTCCTTTCACTGAATTATCCTTACTATGCCAGTCCCCAAGTCTATTGCTTATGATGAATATGCTGTAGACTTAGAACAGACGTATAAACATTAGTAATATCCTTTGGTCAAACTTGTAAAAAATCTGGCTTAACCCGTAGCCCCCAAGGGCCGGGTTAATCAATATGAATGAGCCGGTCCTTCTCATGCTTGCACAGAATATAGTCCTTGTGTAGATTTAACAGCAATATGCATTAGCCCCCAAGTGCCAAGTACTCTTGCTTGCAAAGTGCTTGGGACTTACTCTCATGAACCGCCACTTAGATAAAACCTTCGTTAGACATTAGCCCCCAAGTGCCAAGTGTTGTTGTTTACAAAAAGCTTGGGACTTAATATTGTATGCCAATATTCATGATTTTTGACCCGGTACTTGTACAGGTCACCACTACTCAACTGCAATCAGAACTGTCTGAATTGAAGAACCGCCTGGAGGCTCAGGAAACTGAACTCAAAAGGCCAACTCCAAATTTGAATTCAGCGTGGCTGAACAGGAGAAATTGAAATCCGAGTTTGAGGTTGAGAAAAAGGCCTGGGCTGAAGAAAAAATTGCCTTAACCCAACGAGCTGAAACAGCAGAAAAGGCTCTTGAAGAGGTGACCACTGAATTATCCGGCTTAAAACGCCATGTATCTCAAATGGTCTCAGCAATCTTTGGTAAGTCGCCCTGTAAGTGTCAAATAATGAATCTTTCCAGTGATCATATGAATTGACATTAACTCACCTGATACTACTATGCAGGCCCCAGGAGCTCCAACCTCAACCAGGACATGCTGGTGAAGCTGAAGGCGGTTTACACGCTTGTGGAACAACTTTACACTGGATCCCAGTGTGCCTTGGCCACAGTTGCCCTGTCAAATGGAGTTCCCACACTCCTGGCGGATGTGCTAAAGCGGCTTTCTGTGCTACCCCAGCGGTTCAATGAATTAAGGCGATTAGCTGCAAGAGCCGGAGCCGTAGCTGCTTTAAGCCGGGCTAAGGCGTGGCTACCGGAGCTAGACCCGGCCGACATCGCCATTGGATATCCAAGCCTTAAGGAGGATGGCACGCCATTTGAACAGGAGGACTTCACCGCTTGTGTGAAGGAAATACGCCCTGTGGCCACCTTGATTGCTGATGACGCGGATCTCACCAAGTACCAGCCGGGTTATGATGCGGAAAATCGGAGGATTCCAACGCCGCATTATAAAGTGACCAGCCTGATTCCTCCAATCCGCAAGCATACCTTCGCCCCTGAAGTTGACCCGGCCGGACTAATTGATGATGAAGCTGAATTTGAAGCTTTGAATGGCATTGACTGGTCATCATCAACCTTCCAGGACAGGGAACAGGACGGAGGAGCGGAAAGGGTTGATCCGGAAGCTTCAGGCCAACAAGAGAACTGACCCGCCGGGCGGCTCATATTTGTACCTTGCTGGAAAACAATTTAATCATTTGGACTCGGCGAGTCATGTAATAGGGTAGAAATGACTTTGCTCTGTCGTGCCATCATGCATGTTTTGGTGCTCAACACTGTTAAGCCGCCGCCTTATATTCTCCCCTTTTTAAACTTATCATCTGTTTTCTTTATGCATAAGAAAGTCTTTGAACTGTCCTACACACAGAAATAGATCACAAGAAACCTTGGCGGCTTACTGCAGGGCGGGTCATAATATCTTACGTACAAACATTAATATTGAAAGAAGAGACACAGATAAGCCTGTTATGAATTATAGCTTTGAAACACAACTATAATATCATACCTGTGATTTTGAATTTGCACTGCCGGTTCATGTGACCTGAACAGTAAGGGTGATAACCCAATCCTTTAGAAGTCAATACTTCCAAATGTATGATGATTGTCATACGCTGGCAACTTGTCATCCAAAATCAAGTCGGGTTAAATTTAAACCACACTTATACTTAGATCTGGATAAAAACCTTAAGACAAAAACAAAGATTGTTTGCAAAAAACTTAAACAAAATAGAAAGAAAAATTTGAGGCTTCTGATTCGAATACGATCAGTAAACCGGACCAAAGGGGTTAAGCTAGGATTCGAATACGATCATGTAGCCCCCAGTGGCTTTGGCGTTGCGCCGATCAAGAGGGTACCAACAGCTATGTTCTCTTTGGTTCGAATATGACCTATGTTTGAACAGGAAGCCCCCAAATGACCTTGAGAGTTTTTTAATGACCCTGATTCAAATACGATCGAGGTCAGACCCAAAAGGGGTTAAGCTATGATTCGAATACGATCAAGAAGCCCCCTAGTGAGTTTGGCATTGTGCCGATCAAGAGGGTACCGACAGCTATGTTCTCTTTGGTTCGAATACGACCTATGTTTGAACAGGAAGGCCCCTAGTGATCATGAGGTTTAATGGCTAGATTCGAATACGATCATGAACCGGACCAAAGGGTTAAGCTAGATTCGATTACGATCAGCCCCCAATTGGTCATTTGAAATTATGATGATGAAGACATATGATTATTGAGGATAAAAAGGACAGAGGTCCTGCTTTATTACTTATCATAATATATACATCGTCAAAATATGTACATCATGAGAGCCGGTGGCTCAAGTATAGTAAGGCCAAAGATGAGCGATATTCCATGGCCGGCGGGTCTCTTCCTCCGACTTACGTGAGTCTTTGTGCTCTCGAACATCGATGAGGTAGTATGACCCATTGTGCAAGTTCTTGCTGACCACAAAGGGCCCTTCCCAAGGCGGGGATAACTTGTGTGCATCAGTTTGATCCTGGATGAGCCGGAGCACCAAGTCACCTTCTTGAAAGGTTCTGGACTTAACTCGGCGGTTGTGATAACGACGCAGGTCCTGTTGGTAAATCGCCGAGCGGGCTGCTGCCAAGTCACGCTTTTCGTCTAACAGGTCAAGTCTATCCTGACGGGCTTGTTCATTATCAGCTTCAACGTAAGCCGCCACGCAGGGCGAGTCATGACGGATGTCACTAGGTAGAACCGCCTGTGCTCCATAAACCATGAAGAAAGGCATATAACCCGTAGACCTATTAGGGGTAGTATTGATGCTCCATATCACAGAGGGTAACTCCTCCACCCAACAACCCGGCGTCCGTTGTAAAGGAACCATAAGCCGGGGCTTGATACCTTTCAAGATTTCCTGATTGGCTCTTTCAGCTTGACCATTGGATTGGGGGTGAGCTACTGATGAAACATCAAGCCGGATATGCTCACGTTGACAGAACTCCTCCATGGCACCCTTGGACAGATTAGTACCATTGTCAGTTATAATGTTGTGTGGAAAGCCAAAATGAAAGATCACCTTTTTCATGAATTGAACCGCCATGGCTGCGTCACACTTACTAACCGGCTCTGCCTCAATCCACTTTGTGAATTTATCCACCGCCATCAGAAGGTGTGTCTTTTTATCTTTGGACCTTTTGAAAGGCCCAACCATGTCAAGCCCCCAGACTACAAACGGCCAAGTAATTGGAATCATCCTCAATTCTTGAGCCGGCATGTGAGCCCGTCGTGAGAATTTCTAGCAACCATCACATTTACTGACTAGATCCTCCGCATCAGCGTGAGCCATCAGCCAATAAAAACCATGACGGAAAGCTTTGGCCACAAGAGAATTTGAACCGGCATGATGGCCGCAATCTCCTTCATGGATCTCACGAAAAATTTCTTGACCTTCCTCAGGAGAGACACAACATTGAAACGCCCCAGTGACACTGCGATGATGCAACTCACCATTGGCAATTGTCATTGACTTAGACCGCCGGGTTATTTGTCTAGCCAAGGTTTCATCCTTAGGTAACTCGCCCCGGGTCATATAAGCCAAATATGGCACTGTCCAATCTGGGATGACATGAAGAGCCGCCACCAATTGTGCTTCCGGGTCTGGAACAGCCAAGTCTTCCTCCATAGGCAACTTGACAGAAGGGTTATGCAGAATATCTAAGAAAGTGTTAGGTGGCACCGGCTTGCGCTGAGACCCCAGCCGACTTAAAGCATCAGCCGCCTCATTCTTTCTGCGATCAATGTGCTCCACTTGGTAACCCTTGAAGTGTCCAGCAATGGCATCAATTTCACGGCGATAAGCCGCCATGAGAGGGTCCTTGGAATCCCACTTGCCTGATACTTGTTGAGCCACCAAATCTGAGTTGCCAAAGCACCTTACCCGGATTAAGCTCGTCTCCTTAGCCATCCGAAGACCATGGAGCAAGGCCTCATACTCAGCTGCATTCTTAGTACAGGGAAACATCAACCGTAACACATAACAAAATTTGTCACCTCGAGGGGAAGCTAAAACAACTCCAGCCCCCGAGCCCTCCAATTGCCTGGACCCATCAAAATGAATAGTCCAATATGTGTTGTCCGGCTTCTCTTCAGGCATCTGCAACTCTGTCCAATCGTTAATGAAGTCCACCAGTGCTTGAGACTTGATAGCAGTGCGTGGCACATACTTTAAACCATGAGGCCCAAGTTCAATGGCCCACTTGGCGACTCGTCCTGTGGCTTCTCTATTTTGAATGGTATCTCCTAAAGGAGCAGAACTAACCACAGTGATGGGATGACCCTGAAAATATTGCTTAAGCTTCCGGCTTGCCATGAACACCCCATAAACGAGCTTCTGCCAATGTGGATATCTTTGCTTGGACTCAATAAGCACCTCACTGACGTAGTAAACCGGTCGTTGAACCGGATATTCCTTGCCCGCCTCCTTGCGCTCTACGACAATGGCCACACTGACAGCACGTGTGTTAGCAGCCACATATAACAATAATGGCTCCTTATCAATAGGAGCAGCAAGGACCGGCGGCTCAGCGAGCTGTCTCTTCAAATCTTCAAAGGCAGTGTTAGCAGCATCACTCCAGACAAAGTCGTCTGTCTTTTTCATCATCTGATACAGCGGTATGGCCTTCTCACCTAACCGGCTTATGAACCGGCTTAAAGCAGCAATACGACCCGCCAAACGCTGAACATCATTGATACACGCCGGCTTAGCCAAAGAAGTGATTGCCTTGATCTTCTCTGGGTTAGCCTCGATGCCTCTGTTAGAAACCAGAAAACCCAAAAGCTTGCCTGCTGGCACTCCAAAAACACACTTGGCCGGGTTAAGCATCATCTTGTAGACCCGGAGGTTATCAAAGGTTTCCTTCAGATCATCTATCAAGGTCTCCTTCTCTCTGGATTTCACCACAATGTCGTCCACATAAGCATGAACATTGCACCCAATCTGACTGTGAAGATAGTTCTGCACACATCGCTGATAAGTCGCCTGGGCACTCTTAAGCCCAAAAGGCATAGACACATATCAGAAGGCTCCAAACGGAGTAATAAAAGCCGTTTTCTCCTGGTCCTTAACTGCCATCTTGATTTGATGATAACCAGAATAAGCATCCAAAAAGCTCAAACGCTCACAACCCGCCGTAGCATCAATGATTTGATCAATACGAGGGAGAGCGAAAGGATCAGCTGGACAAGCCTTGTTTAAGTCCATGTAATCCACACACATACGCCAGGTGCCGTTCTTTTTAAGCACGAGCACCGGGTTAGCCAACCACTCCAGATGGAAAACTTCAATAATGAACCCGGCCGCCAAGAGCCGGGCCACTTCCTCACCAATGGCCTTACGCCTCTCCTCTCATTGAACCGCCGAAGAAACTGCCTGACCGGCTTAAACTTTGGATCAATATTGAGAGTGTGCTCAGCGAGTTCTCTCGGTACACCCGGCATGTCAGAAGGTTTCCATGCAAAGATGTCCCAGTTCTCACGGATGAACTCGATGAGCGCGCTTTCCTATTTGGGATCCAGATTAGCACTGATACTGAACTGCTTAGATGAGTCGCCTGGAACAAAATCAACAAGCTTGGTTTCATCAGCCGATTTAAACTTCAGCACCGGCTCATATTCTGTGGTTGGTTTCTTCAAAGACGTCATGTCCGCCGGGTCAACATTGTCCTTGTAGAACTTCAATTCCTCTGTTGCACAAACAGATTCTGCGTAAGCCGCATCACCTTCCTCACATTCCAAGGCTATCTTCCGACTCCCATGCACTGTGATGGTGCCCTTATAACCTGGCATCTTGAGCTGCAGATAAACATAACACGGCCGTGCCATGAACTTGGCATAAGCCGGCCGTCCAAACAGGGCGTGATACGGGCTCTTAATTTTGACCACCTCAAAGGTTAACTTCTCAGCCCTAGAATCATGCCCATCTCCAAAGGCTACTTCCAGTTCAATCTTACCCACTGGGTACGCCGACTTAGCAGGCACCACCCCATGGAAAACAGTGTTGGATGTTTTAAGATTTTTATCAGTCAACCCCATGCGACGGAAAGTCTCATAATAGAGAATGTTGATGCTACTGCCTCCGTCCATGAGCACCTTAGTGAATTTATATCCACCAACCTGAGGTGCCACCACCAAGGCCAGGTGACCCGGATTGTCAACCCGGGGAGGGTGATCTTCCCTACTCCATAGAATAGGCTGTTCAGACCATCTCAAATAACGAGGAATTGCTGGCTCAACAGCATTCACAGCCCTCTTATGAAGCTTCTGGTCCCGTTTGCGCAAACTAGTGGTGAACACATGATACTGTCCACTATTTAGCTGCTTTGGATTGCTCTGATATCTAGACTGCTGCTGCTGCTGACCTCCCTAGCCAGTTTGCTGATTATAACCACCTTGATTTCCCTGAGATCCTTGAAAGTTGGAATTTGAGCCACCGCTCGGGCCATGAAAACAGCCGCCACCTGAGCCGCTGCCCGGCCCATGATTGCCATCGAACATGTTAGAGTTCTTGAAAGCCTTCATGATCATACGGTCCTTCCATAGGTGAGTGGCTGGCTTCTCCCGAGTACCGTGCCTTGGACAGGGCTCATTTAGCAACTGCTCAAGAATGGGACCTGACCCGCCGGACCGAGGAGGTGGTCTCCCCTTACGTCGTTGATTGTTGCCCTGCGCATTGGTGTTAGCCACAAACTCCGAGCTACCGTCAGCCTTACGTTTATTATTGCCTCCTTGATTCGCTGGGTTATGTTGATGACCCTTGGCATTGCCGTTCTTCTTTCCCTTCCCTGTCTTCTCATCGTCAGACTCGGGATCCTTGGTACTATCAGAGTCGGCGTACTTGACTAGAGCCGCCATTAGCTGGCCCATGTCATTACAATCGCGCTTGAGCCGCCCCAGCTTCTGTTTTAGAGGCGTAAAACGGCATTTTTTCTCCAACATTAAGACTGCAGAGCCTGCATCCATCTTATCAGATGAATGTATTATGGCCTTGACCCGGCGCACCCAATGGGTCATGGATTCACCTTCCTCTTGCTTGCAGTTAGTCAAATCCACAATTGACATAGGCTGCTTGCATGTGTCTTTGAAGTTCTGAATAAACCAGGCCTTTAACTCTGCCCATGAACCAATGGAATTAGGTGGCAGCCCCTTCAACCAAGTGCGGGCCGTTCCATCCAACATCATGGTGAAGTACTTGGCCATTGCTGCGTCACTGACCTCCAGTAGCTCCATGGCCATCTCATAGCTTTCAATCCATGCCCCGGGCTGTAAGTCGGCCGTGTAATTAGGCACCTTCGAGGCCCCTTGAAATCCTTGGGCAAACGCTCATTACGCAGAGCCGGCACCAAGCAAGGGACACCTCCAGTCCTCGTGGTCACGCCTGCCTCAATAGAAGTCGTCGGATAAACCGGAAAAGACTGGTAAACTGCCCGCTGAGCCGCCTGCTCAGCCACCTGCTGAGCCGCCCGCTCAGCCTCTTGGCGTATCCTGTCCTGATCAACCAATTTAGGAGCTCCATCATGCGCCGGGTCATGCCCGCGCGGCTGGTCACGGCGCCGGGCGTTGCTTGAAACGGCAGCTGAATCTATATGCAGCCCCTTCAACCAAGTGCGGGCCGTTCCATCCAACATCATGGTGAAGTACTTGGCCATTGCTGCGTCACTGACCTCCAGTAGCTCCATGGCCATCTCATAGCCCCCCCCCCCCCCCCCCCCCCCCCCCCCCCCCCCCCCCCCCCCCGTCGCAGCGATCATGTTCTCCAAAGGGTTAGAATAATGACCCGGTGGTGTTGGTACATAATGAGGTGGAGCAGTATTCATACGAGGAGGTTCCATCACCCGTGGTTGAACCGGCGTCCCAGCCCCGGTCGTTGCAACCCAGTTTGCCTCCGGCGGGTTACTGGGGCCTGCACCAGGTGTGCAGAAGAGGTTTCTAGGATCATAAATCGGAGGCAGACGGGATTGAGCCTTCTGGTGCCTTCTCCTCATGACCTCATTTGATGCGTTCAGATTCATCGTAAGCTGGAAAGTCTCTGATTGAATCTGCTGATCTCGAGCATCCAAAGCCGCCCGCTCTGTAGCCATCCTGATGTCCTCTGCTGCTAGGTTTTCCTTGGCCTGTGCTACCTCCTCACATAACTATGCCACTTCTGCATCGTGTTGAGCCTGATCCGCCGGATTAACCTCGGCGGTTAATAGGGCTGTCATCCTATCCATGAGATCTATCAGCACCTG